>JAECUM010012774.1:0-83375 GCA_016617855.1 Megalonaias nervosa | reverse complement strand
CACTGATGTGTGTGTGTGTGTGTGTGTGTGTGTGTGTGTGTGTGTGTGTGTGTGTGTTTGCATGCGCGTTCGTTGGTGTGAATAGTGTATGGGGGTGTGTTTTTCTTCTCTTCCTTCGTTGGTGTGATAGTATATTGTGTGTTTTATGCTTGCTCGTTCGTTGGTGAGGATAGTATAGTGTGTGTTTTATGCTTGCTCGTTCGTTGGTGAGGATAGTATATAATATGTTTTTTTTCTCATCCCGATTGTGTGAATGGTATGTTTGTGTGTTTTATGCTTGCTCGTTCGTTGGTGAGGATAGTATATTGTGTGTTTTATGCTTGCTCATTCGTTGGTGAGGATAGTATAGTGTGTGTTTTATGCTTGCTCGTTCGTTGGTGAGGATAGTATGGTGTGTGTTTTATGCTTGCTCATTCGTTGGTGAGGATAGTATAGTGTGTGTTTTATGCTTGCTCGTTCGTTGGTGAGGATAGTATAGTGTGTGTTTTATGCTTGCTCGTTCGTTGGTGAGGATAGTATATAATATGTTTTTTTCTCATCCTGATTGTGTGGATGGTATGTTTGTGTGTTTTATGCTTGCTCGTTCGTTGGTGAGGATAGTATATTGTGTGTTTTATGCTTGCTCGTTCGTTGGTGAGGATAGTATAGTGTGTGTTTTATGCTTGCTCGTTCGTTGGTGTGGATAGTATATAATATGTTTTTTTCTCATCCCGATTGTGTGGATGGTATGTTTGTGTATTTTATGCTTGCTCGTTCGTTGGTGAGGATAGTATAGTATGTGTTTTATGCTTGCTCGTTCGTTGGTGAGGATAGTATATCATATGTGAAGTGAGTGTAAGGCATGTTTTCCTTCACGTCCGTGCTTGAAGTATATAAAAGCATAGCGTTCATCATTCGTGCCATTCTACACAGAATAAAAAGGAACAGAAAAATGGATTTAATCAACAAGTTAAGAGATAGTTGGTGCTGGATGGTAGATGCAGTCTATGTAGTGGAAAAACTTCAAAAGGAGTGGAGGTTTGAAGTCAGCCTAGACTTTATGGCGAGACTCAAAGCAGCAAGTTATCATTTGCAAATGATAATAATGGAAGAAGCGGATAAGTTGAGAGGTTTTAACTATCCAAAATATGTGAGAGTAGGAACCTTGAAGGAGATTTTGGATATTGTAGTTGAATTGGAATCTTTTTTGGAAGGTATCTTCTCTTTAACAGAATGGCCTTTTGTCAAAAAAGGCTTAGACAATATCAAGAAAGCGGAAGACCTAATGAGAAAAGCACTGGAAGAAGAAGTAAAGAAGATCAAGGAAACGTGGAAGAAAGAAAGAAAGGACAAAGAAAACCAAAAAAAGAAAGAAGAGTTTGAGAAACTAAATCAGAACTGGATGAAAATCCAACAAAAATTCAGAGCCCTCGGACATCCTGACTGGATGCCCGAAGAAGAAAAGAAGAAAGGAATTATTCAAAAAGTCAGGACATGGTGGAAGAACTGGAGAAGATAAAAGAAGAAGAACCCAAAGGCCCTTTTCAGGGCCACTTCCAATGCCTCGAAAAGATCTTAATTTTCATTTTATCTCCACCCTAAACGAATATATATAAAAACCCTTCCTCTACTAAAAAAAACACGAACGCTCTTGATTCGTGTTTGTCTATAGCCCTCTCTCAGGTAGCCTGACGTCACAGTACTTCTCTTTTTGCTACATTGTTACCAGTATGACGTCATGCCACCTGTCGCTTATCGCTCTACAAACCCCCAGTCTCCTAGTCACCGCTCTACCAAATTTCCATTGACGCTATACAGGCCCAGGGTGTTCTAGTCCCTCTACTCCATTTTCCATTGACGCTATACAGGCCCAGGGTGTTGACCTACTTTCTTGACGCTATACTGGCCCAGGGGGGGTCTGTAATGCTAATTCCCATTGACGCTACGGTAACCCACTATACTACTCGTGTGAAACTGAATTAAGCTTGAAAGCTTCAACTTACTAGATATCCGTGGATTTTAACATTTGATAACTTAGCATTTCAATTACGCTTTCCGTTAAAGTATACAAGGTCATGTAGAATTCACATAATATTATCCCTTAATTATGTTCCTATTATTATTATTAGTGTTACTATTATTATTATTCATTTATATATAGCCGTTACTTCATTAATATGTAGATTCATTTTAGCATTGATCGTTCGTCTAATTACCTTTGTAATTTTGTATGCATCTATCTATCTGTCTATCTATCTATCACAAAGGAAAAAAAAGCAATATTGAAATAGTTTATTCTGATGAAATGAAAATTGCATATGCTATTATATTACAATGCTTCATCTTGGCGATCCAAAGATACTCACCCTTACATGGTAACACCTGTAATGAAACATTGAACAACTTTAAACAGTTTCAAATACATATGAAATATCTTTCTTATGATATTGGTGGTTACATTTGTACTTTAGGTACGAAGCGACTATAGCACTGGGTACGAAACGACCAGCACCTTGGGTACGAAACGACCATTGATTTGGGTACGAAACGACTTGGGTACGGAATGACCTAGTCCGGTTTTCCTCTGACCCGTGACACCCCATTTTTGATATTTGGACATTTAGGTTGGGGTGTAGGGCCAGAGTCCATATCGAAAAGTTGGAATTCGCCGACACCATTTGGCGTCGGCATAGGGTAGCCGTTTACTAACCGGCCTAGCAAACTTTAACGACCTTTCATCGATATATATCTGCATGAAATCGATAGGAATATGGTTTATTTTCTCAGAAATAGCGAGTATAGCATTCGTTATATCTTTAATCCTCTGAGAGACGAGATGCAACTATAGCGTTGAAGAGATTTGACCTGGAATTCGCCATTTCCATTCCGAGTCACATGACTACACAAATCTCGCAACCTACAGGAGTAAAACAAGCCATAGAATATGATCATATGCCTTAAAAGAAGGAAATAGCCGAAGGAAATCGAGGGTGATGGGTGGAACGAAGTATTAGGAAGTTACTGACCTTGTCTCTTATATAGTATGATAGAGAGGGTCCAATGTCAGAACGAGTCATGGGGGTAATCTGAGGTATTTTTGTTACTCTGCATGATATTTTTCCTTCAGATTATTGGGGGGTGTTTTTCTCAACATCAAGTTCGCGTCGAGCACCTGTGATTTTAGGGAGAAATGACTTCTCCTTTTGAGCAGAACAGGGAGAAGTGGACGCGAAGCAAGAAACGCAACATATATATATATATATATATATATATATATATATATATATATATATATATATATATATATATATAATGTGTGTTCTCTTATTTGAATTCATATTTGCATTTAACACTAGATTTAAGCAATACGTTATTTTCTAGAAGAATTTGTATTTTGTTATTTTGGCCGTATGACTCTAAAAGAGAATAATAGAAACTGCATAGTAACACAATTTAACTGAGTAACTAGATTACGTTATTGTAATTGAAAGTTGGTAAAAATGCTTAATCCCCTATCCTTAATCACTTTTTTATATATATATTTTTGTATTTAATTTTTAAAAAAAATACCTTTTAAAAGTTCACAATAATGTAAATTTCAAAGATTTCTAAATGCATTTGACACAACCCCTGTACCATGTACATGAGGGCAAATGCACAAGTGTCCTCATTTCTTTGTTGCGGATAAAACATTACCGTAACTATTCATTCATAACACACTAAAATGCATAAAATTACAAACATTGCTCATTTGTAGTCGGTATATGAACTAAATCCTCTTTCCAACCGAATCAACACAGACGTGAGTGCATCTATTTTTAGAAGGAGGGGTTTTCGTAAGGTAATCACTCACTTTATACAGCTTCATTACAACAATCCATGATAGGATTGCAGATTTATGGTTTATTTATTTGTCTACGTACTTGTATTAATTTTAGGCATTGATTAAATATTATCTGCTTCGCAGCTTTTTTCCTCAAAATACGAGTCACGTCAGAAAACAACTTTGACCTTACAACGCTTCTCGCGAATTCCACAACATAGCATTGTCTCATACGTTTCTGGCCTATATAATTGCATTTTAAAGTTAAATCGTAAATAACATAATACCTAGGCTTTGCTTTCTATGAATTGTATATTTTTCTGTATATATTTGCTCGATGATTTACGAAAACAGACAATCTAATAAACTGGTACTTCCCAGACATAGCGATGTCCGCCATTTTTTCCCTGTTACTGGTACACTTACAGTTTCAAACTAATTTTATGACGAAGTAGTGTACAAGAGGCAGTTAAAATATCTAGATCACCGATTTTATTCTTAAAACACAAATTGCTATATACATACTATTGTTAAAGTTTCGAAACACAAGTTTGTATGTCTTTGTCATCGAAGGATAACATGCGTAAATCGGGTAGTGATAGGGGCCTTACTTGCCAACTCGGGAAATGGTTAATGTTCAATCAGCTATCAAAACACATGCCTGTGAATGTGCAAGAGGTTGTTTGTCGGCGTAATTGATATCAAAACTAGGCCTAGCTACTGATGGCTTGAAGAAATTCCTTTCGCTACAACACAATAGTAGAATAAACCCGCCTAAGACGAGGGGACATCTCAAAAGGTGTAATGGCGTCAATGTACCTCTAAAAAAAAATCGCAGGGTTAAGTCGTTTTCGCTTTCCTAACAGAAGAAGGCGAAGTTTACATTTTTTAGGCGACTTAATCGCCCACTTCTCCTGGTAGCGTAACCCCTGTGCTAACATTATGATCGTCCAGAACAACTCGGTTCCGTTACGTGACTAAGGCTCGTACAAAGTAACAAAGAAAAGAGTGAAGCCAGCACGCTTTGTAAATTTAACAAAATAATTTATTTCCCTAGAAAACAAGGTAAAAATATGAAAAAGGACTTACGGTTTGTGAATCTAATCCAAAAATTAATCTTAGAATTTAAAAATATAAGTCCTATCACTAAAAAGTTCTAAATGAATCCAAGTTCGAATCTCGATAATGTTTCAAGATGGAAGGCGATGACGTCTTCTATAACTTCTTTTGTGTTGACGTGTCAACAGTTCCTTTTTGAATCCAAAATAATAATCCGGCTTTAGAGTTCCGAATAATTTTTAGTAAATGTCCTTGTCCAAGAATTTCGATGAAGAAGAGTATTTTCCAGGGTGAATAAATTATTTTAAATTAGAAAAACTCAATTCAAATGGCAACAACAGTAATACCTTTCAGCCTGAAGGTATTATTTACAACTGACTCAGAAACACTGAGATTGAGTATTAAACCCAACTAAAAACGCAATTTCAGACCCGCGTGACGGGTCACGTGATCACTCTGTCCGAACAGGGCAGTAAAAAATATGTCAATTATCACGTAGGCTAGTATAGCCTTAGCTAAGAATCAACGATTCCCACACTGGAAAAGAATTTAAAAATAAAACGTTGTTTATTCAGACTAACACGTGGGCCAAGTATGACCTTGATTATGACCAATGATTTTCACTTTGTGTTTACCAAATCTGAATCAAGATCAAGAATTAGGTCAGCTAAAACATACAATGAAGCAACAGTGGTTATTAACTAGAACTGAACTGAATTTTCCGAAAGAAAAGTCAAACCCAGTGAATAAATTAATCATTACAATAACATGTAACGAAATAAAAATAAAATAAAAAGAAATTTAAAACTAACACACATATAATTTAATTACATATACGTAACAGTTCTGACAAGGATTTGCTCAGAGAATCCTGTAGAAGTTTTAACCACAGTACCATCTAGTCTCTAGTAAGAGTAGTGATGAACACTGCTGACACTTGCATTACCTTCAAACCCTGTATTGAGCTATTGAGAGTAGCAAAAAGATTGCACCTAATTAAGTCTATATTTTGCCATCCAGTGGATTTTAAAGTAAGAAACTAAGTTTATATTTTCTTTCTAATATCAGTGTGGTTGTGGTTATGTGAGTGTTTGCACATATGTGTATGATGATACGATGTAAGACAATGCTAAGAATACCAACTATTTTTTCTTTGTAAGTGTATTAAATGCTGTGAACAAGACAGACAAGTTATTTTCAGATTTAATTTTCCAATAATTTTCTATAGAAAAAATTGGCTTTTCCCAATAGGATGACGTCACTTTTGGGGTCACTTGCACTGATCCCCCTTAAGACCTCAAAATACACTTTTTGAGTCTCAAAACTACCCCAAAACTGTCTTGCAATTTTTTAGGAGTAATCAGTAGAACAAACAACACAGACCCAGAATATTAGGTGATGGCAGATCAGAGTCTATGCTGTTTTTGCAATTGGACTCTACTTACAAGCCTGTATATACCACAATTCCTTAAACGATTATATAAAATACTTCAAATGAAACTCAGTCATTATTCCATCAATATAAAGCTGTATGCCAAATTTGACTAAAATTGTAACATCATTCTACTGCAAAAAAGTTAGATGGATGAGTCTTCAGGGACAAAAACACCTGTAAATGGTAATGTGAAGTGCTGGAAATTTAAATCATTCAAACTCTTATTAAAATAAAGCTGCGTGCAAAATGTGATTAAAATTTAACAATTTGTTGCAGAAACCAAAGTTATGGCAGAGAATGTTGAAACTTAACAGGGTCTTTATAAACAAAATGAGACACTCCGAAGTTAAAGCGTAAGATGCCAAGATGGGCCTTGATCTGACTCATTAATAGCTAAATATTATGACAAAATCTTTGCTCAAATTGTTTCCTCATAATTAAATAAATAAACTGTATAAAAGAAAAATAAGCCAATGACTGTTTCAGTAAAATATACTCATGGCCCAAGGATGGTATTTTTAATGTCAAATAGTCACCACTAATGCAAATTATATTTTTGCGTCATTTTCATATGAACTCTTGCAGTTATAAGATTACCCTAGCATATATATTTTTTTTAAAATGTGGGGTTTCTTTTTAATTAAAAAAAAGTGTCTTTCCTGGGTGTGTTTAAATGGAACAGCCATCAGTGTCTTTCCTGGCGATGTTTAAACGGAAAAGCCCTCAGTGCCTTTCTTGTGTATGTCTAAATGGAACAGCCCTCAGTGTCTTTCCTGGGTATGTTTAAATGGAACAGCCCTAACTATTTAAGACCTCCAGCTGGATAGACTGCATATTTGTTTCACAATATTTATGAATAATATTGCAGTACTATTTGAAAATGTTGCTTTCTGTGGGTTGGTATACATATTCAGAGAAAATAATTATGCACTTAATTAAACATAGCAGGAAACTAATCCAGCCATGATAAAGACAGACTTTCTGAAGATTACTTTGAGAAAATTCAAATAGATTGCTGATTGGGATATAACTTGTGTCGACTGCATATGTAAATACTCCAAAATTTGTACATCTTTATTAGGGGTGAAATGATACACCTGTGCCACATATTGATACGATTCACGATACGCAGCCCGCGATACGATACAGCAGCAGAGAGGGTGAACAGACTCTAATTGGTTGTCCGTTATTTTCTCAGAATAAAAGTTCCTACGAAAATGAAATACAAGGTCAATAACGCCAAACTGAAGCCTCTAACCGACCGAGAGTCTCTCTAAATTGTGTTAGCTCATTTTGTTACTTTATCGCTGACGTTTATTTTCATTTTTTATGCGTATTTGTTTATGTACCCGGACACTCACTTTTAGCCGTTCGCCCTCTCTGCTGCTGTTTTCAACCGAAAATTTTATCGAGACCTATACGATACCTCGACCGAGGATCGTGTAAATTTATCGTGATAAATCCGTGTGGGTTAGCTTGCGCTTTTGAAAAGAAGTTTTTAAACTTAATCATGTCCATATCCCCTGAACACCAAGTCTGATCAATATTTCGCAGAGTATGTGTATCGACTCCATTAAACACAACTAAAATATTGCAGTTATCTCTGATCACTTTAGGTATTTGTGTATATCGTTGAGTAACATAAATCACGTCAGTATTTTTGTGTCTGCCTCTGGAAAATATTCTGGCAGGATTTGATTGTTTGTCCAGCATCACATCATCGTATACTGCAAGATTATGAATAAATCCATCGAGGTCATCTACAGATGTGGCTTCATCAATATCGGTAATAAAATCAATAATATCATTGCCGTCTTCATCCAACAATTTTGCGTTTTCATTAAAATCTGTAAGTACTTCATAACATCGTTGGTCATCTACAGATGGTGCCACTAGCTATAACTTATCCCACTTGAGCCACTCATTATCAGATTAAGCAACAAAAGATCTTACCAGACCCAGATGAACCTATTATTATACACCTGATAGAATTTGGTAGTGCTGGATGATGCTTAACTGGCTCTTGTTTTCGTGTCGCTGAAAAGTCAATAATATCCATGTTGTACAAATATAGAATAAATAATACGAATTTATATTGTGTTCGATGCAGAGCACCCACGTCCACAAGTCATTTAACAACAATAATAACAAAAAATAACAAGCGTGCACTTACAGGCAAGTGTGTGAAATGTGGTACAAGCAAATGCAAATTTATTTCGTCTCGTATGAAGACAGGCGGTGATATTGATACTTCGTTGGGAAAATTACCAGGATTTCCATGGGCTAAACACCCTGGTGAGAAACATCTGCCTGGATATAATTATTGTGGTCCCGGAACTCGTCTTGATATTCGACTTGACGAACGAGACCAACCAAGACCTGGAGAGTATCCAATAAATGCGATTGATCAAGCGTGTCACGTTCATGATGTTGCGTATAAAAAATAAGGATTTACAATAGCGTCACATCGCTGACGTGAAGTTGATTCACTCGTTAAATTCCATAAAAAAATAATTCTCTCAGAGAAAAACTTGCTAGCTTCCTAGTAAAATCTGCAATGAAAGGTAAACTAGTCCTAGGGGCTGGTAATTAATCAACCGATTATAATTATAATGGAATCGGTTTATTATAGCCCAAGAGGATATTGGAGGGATAAAAGCAGCGATTAGTAAATTTGCTGATGCAGCAAATGTCACACCTTCTGTTGCTGCAAATTGGTTAGCACGACAGGCAATATGGCAAATCTATCTGCGTCCACCTAAAAAAAATCAGTACACACATTTAGATGTCAGCACTCCCAATGAAGTTCATCAAGCAGATATTTTGTTTTTACCGCACGATACTATTAAAACACGTAGACGTCAATCACGTACGTACAAATACGCATTAACTGTCGTTGACGTTGCAAGTAGATATAAATTTAGAAGCAGAACCACTATCAACAAAGACAGCAACTGAAGTTGCATCTGCGTTTGAACGAATTTATCAACGAGGACCCTTGCGATGGCCACAACTATTACAGGTTGATCCTGGCAAAGAATCTCTTGGTGCAGTATCATCTCTGATGAAAAAACATAACGTCAAAATCAGACGAGGACATGCCGCAATTCATCGTGATCAGGCAATTGTTGAACGATTTAATCGAACACTTGCTGAGCGGTTATTTGGATATCAATATGCAAAGGAAATAGTTCAGAAAAATAAGAGATCTCGTGAATGGGTTACACGATTACCAAGTGTGATAGCTGCGTTAAATAATGAAATTACTCGTGCAACTTCTATGAAGCCTGCCAATGCGATCACAAAGAAATATATACCAATACAACGACATGACTCTTCCTCTCAACCAGTACTAGGTAATGTGACTGTAAGATAATTATATGAACCTGGTGAGCTTAAAGGTAGTAAAAAAAAGAGCAACTGATCCTATTTGGAGTGTGACCACAAATAAAATTTCCAGCGTGGTAAGATCCACGGGTAGACCCGCAATCTACAGACTAGATTCAACTGCTCCTCAACGTGGATTTGTACGCGAACAATTACAAGTAATTCCTGAAGACACACAATTACCACCGCGTTCACTTTTGTAAACTGGCTCCTCGACGTCGATTACACTCAAGACAGGTCAACATCACATTTTCGCGTGTGTGACCAAGACTACTATTAACTGTCTTTGATTATTATTCGAATAGTGCCACAACATATTACAGTTACAGCTTGCACAATGATTATTCCGTCGTTGTTTTAGTGTCATAATAAATTCAGCATCGAGATCAAAGTTGCGATTATATTTTTTATTAACCAGATAATTTTTTCTTGATCGCGACGAAGTCGATATTAACTACATCATCACTATTACTAACAGTTTGAATATTGTCTATGATAACCCTCCGCAGCTGAGATCTTCTAACTCGAGACACTGCGAGATAAACTAAATTTGACCACTCGATTATATCACCGACAATCCAGATATATGTATCAGAAATAGTTAATCCCTGTGACGAGTGAATCGTTATAGCGTATCCCAACGTCCATGGCGATTTATCCCTGACTCCGTCAGGCGTTCACCCGCTCTCAACAGCACTGATAAGAACTAAAACAATATCATTTAACACAAGATTTTGTTTATCACCGCAACCTGGAATTTCAACATCGATATTCTGTCGTCGAGCATCTGTTGGGCGATAACAATGCGGCACAGGTAAATCAGAAAATCTTTCCTTGTGTAACAGAAATAATTTCCTTTGAAGTCTATCACTAACTATATTTCTACTTGCAACTATCAAATCAGCAGGCCACCATAAATTCCAAAAATCACTTACTGGAGTTTCTGGAATTACTTTACGCATTATTTCACACAATATTTTATCTGGCTGCAGTCTGATAACTTTTTAAATTCTTTCAGCGGTTCATCAATAGCTCTATGATCATCAGTTATTTCTTCGTAATAATCTACAAATGTTTTTAACCACTCATGTGGAGACTGTCCAACAAAAGGTGGCGGCTGACCATGATCACCACACATTATAACAGCAGTATTCTTAAACAACAACCAGTCAAGAAATATTTTTAATACTTCCAACGATACCGTGTATATTTCATCCGAGATAATAGTTTTAGGGATGTATTTTTCACCCATTCATTCAGGAGTCCACGTGTCTCCGCACCATCGAAAGAAACTATGATAAGTTTGAGATTTTACCCCTCGTTCGTTCATTTCTCTGGCGAGTCTGTGTGTGGGTGTTAAAGCAATCATATCTGAACTTCTAAATAATTCAATCGCACGCGTTGTTTTACCACTTCCACCACACCCATTAAGGTAAACGGTTTTATATCTGGCCACAGGATCGTATACCGATGGTGCTAACGATTTTGATACTTAATTGTTATTCTTGTAGTATGTCCCCTTAATTTCAACGTCGGCAGATTCAGAATAACTAAATATATTTTCTTGTTTTATTCTCCATGATCCCCATTCACCAGCGCCAAGTACTTTATCTAGCAAATCCAAATATTTTTTACTTATATACAATGAATCTGTGGCAACTCTAACCGTGGTATTAGGAAATCTGTTTATCATCGATAATAAGTTTATCGAAACATACGCAAGCATCGAAGATCTTAAATTAGTATAAATCACAATTGTACCTAATTTAGTTCCATCCGACAACCAAGCATTACATCGACTTATAAATGTATTTCTCTCCGTTATATCAGCGATTATAAAATCGAGTTCGGCATCGTCCATAATTAATCTTGTACACGCTCGTTTATGATCGCAAGAACAACCCTGAGTAAACTTACCAATTATTTTTCTACCAAGATCTTTTGCAAGTTTTTTTCATGATCAGTTTCATAGGGATTATTACTTACAACATTAGATGGTTCTGGTAACCAAATTTGTTTTTGTGAGTGATACGATATTATCGCTTCACTTACAACCAACGACGTTAAAATTTTATTATCAAGCAAATATCGTAATAATACTATCGGGGCCCAATATTTTTCTGAAAAATGTCTTACAAACCACGCATAAACAATTTGATGGAGATTTTCCGTAAACGAAAACGGCTCTATAGAGGCGAATCCAGTCAGGTCAAAATCTGGTAGGGGTCCGTTTATCGCAACCCTGGTCATCTCGTGTGTTGGATGCCCAAATCTCTTAAAGTATTCAGAACACTCTCCGTATCCAAGAAAACTTCCAGGATAACATGCGACCATATCAACTGAGATAACGTCGTTGTAATCGTATTTAGTATTCCACAATCGGCCGTGTCCGTATTCGACTCATCTACGTTGGACATGAACGAGAAATTCCAATCGTGTCGGTGACAATGAATTTTTTTCCTGAGCAAAGTGAGCAGCAACTGATGGAACGGTAAAACAATTGTACAGATAATGTTCAACCCTGTTATCGTCATTAGTATATTTCAGAGCAAGATTATTCATTTCCTCGTGGAGTGATTTTGTACGATAAATTTCTTCGTTAGGTCGTACAAACTGAGCGTAATCCACAAATTCTGAACTCTGAAATAACCACACGGATACAGGGTCACTCTTACTGATATTTCTGATAAAATCAAACATATAATCATTATAAAATTTTACTGTTTTATCTCGTGGAAATATTTTTACGGCCGATGTCCATGGGTGTGCGCTATGATCAATAATTTCTATCTGAACTCTCCTTGATTCATATTTCGACTTATACAAAATCTCTCCGGTTAATATCTTCACCGAAATCGGAAATTTTAATATTTTTTTCCAGTTCAGCAACGTCGCTGATAGACACTCCGGTATCTTTAACTGTTTCTGCCCACGTATTTATTTTTTTTACGTCGCAAATCCGTTAAACCCTTTCCACGTATCGCGTTTGTGAAGTGTTCTGTAACTCTCATGTACACAATTTATCCTTGATATTTTCATTGGTTTGAGATCATCGACGCTTGGTTTATTATTTTTTTTATTAGAATAATATATCGTTGATCGTCGAGATAATTAAAAATCTTTCTTCCTCGCTCGTCATTCATTGCAGCATCAACGACACTTTTGCTTCTGAATGTTGACCACGTATGAGCCGCACAATCGTCGAGAAATTCCTTCTTGGCTTTACCGATACGATCAGTTATATCACTATCCACCAAAGCCAGATCTTGCATCGAAAAACTAAATTTAGGTTTCGACAGTTTGTCAAGATCGAATCTAGCTTTAGAAGGCTTAATTGCGGATAATCTCTCTACTCTTCCATGTTTTAACTAAGACAAATATATATTTAAATTGAAGTATATATATATATACATATATATATATATAACATATGTATATATATATATATATATATATATATATATATATAATGATTCAAGCAAACAATAAATGCAAGTGGCTGATGATCGGTTATTCAACTCCTTGCAACAAAGCCTGCGTAAATGAATTCTGTGGATACCACAAGCAAAATATTCGCAGAGGGAGTCTAGGACCAAAACCGTGCTTAAAATGTGGTATTGAGGTTAGAGGAGAAACTCAGTTGTGTGTGCAATGTGGTGGTAAAAAATACAGAGATAAAACGATATTATGATGATAAAAAAATAATACCGATGGAGTCGAATCTCCCACAAAAACCGCCGAAGTCTATCTCGCCAGATTTTCAAAATAATAATTTAGACAAATAATATTGTTATATAAATGAAGCAAAATGATTTGTGAAGCATCCCATCATCAAGGATTATGAGGCATCTCGAGATAGTATCATCAGGAACTGTCGATTAAAAAAAAACAATCGGTAATGTTGAAAATACCGGTTATCTCAGATTTAATGCTGGGGGAAAAAGTATTACTCGCATAGATTCGTGTACGAATGTCTTTACGGAGTAATGGAAAACGGCCTTGTGATCGATCATATTGATTGAGATCGGAAAATAATTCTTTATGTAACTTACAAGCTATTACACAAAGTCAGAATTACAAACTTGGTGAAACTGGTATGCACAAAATGGTTGGAAAGAGGATTGTTAAATCTGAACGTGGAGACTGGTGAAGAAATAATATTTCAATCAATAAATGCAGCTGCTAAATATTTTGATATTCACTCACGTTCGGTAAAATATGTCGCAGATAATATAACCAAATCAGCATTTCCAAGAAATTCAGGCAAAGAATCACCTTTAAATATCATACACATCAAAAGAGATAACTCTGTCCTCTCCGATAGAATAATTAATTGTCCCGCCTGTTACCGCGTAAACATGACCGTCACGATTTATTGTGTGTGTGTGTGTGTGTGTGTGTGGTATTCAGTAACTTAATTGTCTGTAGTCAGTAGATCAGTATAATTTGTAACAGAAAATGATATTTACTTCTTTTAACTCTCCTGATAAATGCAGATCGTTCATAAGTTTGATGTACATTATCTTGCGTGAATTCCAGTTAAGTTATTTTTAGAACCTCCAGGTACACAATAGACCTGAATGTACGTCCAATACGCCGCTCAGTAGGTCACGCAACATCTGTTTACAAACGACATCCGGCAGATTTATTTTAGAAATTAAAATAAATCCACACTGCAGTTTATTCAGCATTAGGTAACTTCTGAACGTGTGTGATTTATTTTAGAAATTAAAATTCACTCTACAGTTTATTTATTCAGCTTAGGTAACTTCATAATAATTTCTGAAACGTATATCTGTAAGGAGATCTGGTGGTCAAGTGCTAGAGTGGCTGACTCTTGTACTCGAGGTGTAGAGTTCTATTCCCTTGAGTGACATATTGTCGATGGAGGGCGATTATTGCCACATTTTTCTTAATAGTGGGGCTCCGCCCAGTTTCCTCGAAATCAAACAGAGAAAAATACACTCTCCCACCATGTCACCACGTGGTGGGTGCACTTTTTGCACTTCCCAGGGTTAATTATGGGGGAGGGTGTGCAGAAATCTGTTGAACATAGAGAAGGCCCCGTTTATGTGTATGTGCTGTCCTTAGAGATAAGTACTATAATTAAGTTTATATGTATCTGTGCCGTCCGTTATATAAGTACTATAATTAAGTTTATATGTTGTGCTGCATATATGTACCCTCAGAACTTGCTAGAATGTCGTTTGGCAATCTAGAAGTTCACATAGGGTTTGTGCAGTCCTTAGAGCTAAGATTATATGTTATATCCTCTGAACCTGCTAGAATATCGTTTGGTAATCTAGGGGTTCTCATGCGGGTTGTGCTGTCCTATTTCGAATTACCCTCTGAACTTGCTAGAATATCGTTGGGCAATCTAGGAGTTCACATGGGGTTGTGCTGTAAATATATGTTGTGTAAATCACCCTCTGAACTTGCTAGAATGTCGTTTGGCAATCTAGGAGTTCACACATGGGGTTGGTGTTGTGTGAATTTTTTTATTTTAAACAAATAGTTATTATATAATGAATTCTGAAAATATTAATGTTATTATTTCTGCAATCGAAAAATTACAACATGATGGTATAAAAATGTCTGATGAACTTAATCCTCAGAAAATTATGTGTGATTTTGAATCATTACAACAACGAAAATTTGAAAATAAATATACATTACCAGCCAATTACAGATTCATAAAGTTGATTCTGTGAGCAATGATGCAGTCCTTAGCAATAGTTAGAGATACACAGGTGAAACTATCTGTCCCCCTCGCACATCATATTATAATAATATTTATTTTATTCTGATATTAATATTTATTCAGAATCAGATTATAATAATATTTATTTTATTATGATAATAATATTTATTCAGAATCCTATGATAATAATATTTATTTTATTCTGATAATAATATTTATTCAGAATCAGATTGTAATATTTATTCAGAATCAGCTTATAATATTTATTCAGAATCAGATTATAATGTTTACTGAGATTCAGATTATAATATTTATTCAGAATCAGATAATAATATTTAGTTGACAATTTTTTTGTTTGTTTTCCTGGTGTAGATCTATTTCACATACAGATTTATATCCAATAATTCATTCCTCAAATCCAACAAGTGTCCGGTCTGGTCAGTAAGTTTGAAATGTATCCTTGATAATAGCAGATTATGACATCACAGATAAACAGGATTAATTGGTTCTGATACAATCAAATATCCTGGTGGGACTTGTGGTGTAAATGTATATAAAATGTATCCTTGCTGGGCCTGATTTGACTTTTCAAGATCTGCTTGATAACTACCGTCGATGACATCACAAAGTAGATTGACCGCGATCATTGATGTTATATTGACAATGCCAGGCGAGACATGACGACCGCCCTTATATGGATGGTTGTTGTATCGGAGAATACCTGGTGGTGGGGATACTTTTCTCCATGCCTCCATAACTTTTGGAGAATATTCATCGATGTTAATAAAATTAGGAACTTTTATTAGCGATGTGACATTATTAATCACTCTTTGAGCAGAACTAGATGAAAGCTATTTAAAATGATAATGTACATTTTCTGGCTAAAATATGTTTAAGATAATTAAAATCATACAATATTAGATTTAAGTGACGAATTTTATCAATGATGATTTCTGTTGTAATCTCGTTGTAATGTTGTGTTTTGCTGGTGAAATGATTTTTAACATCAGCGGAAGCTTGATTAAATTCATCATTCATTAATTTATTCATGACAGTGATGAATTGACCATGACTTTCAAATGCTCCAGGTTTTTTTTAATGTAATTTTCTTTTAGATCAGGAATACTTTCAGCGCCATTGATGAAATATTCATCAACTGTCCATGGGTAATTTTTTCTGTATAATGGAATCTTTATAAATCTTTTTTCGGTTGTGAGAAATTCATCTTTGGTTGGTTCTGGTGGTCCAACATAAACTGGCAGGACTTCAGGCCAACCTAGAACAGTTCTGATCGAAGACTGATATATATCTACGGAGTAATCTGGTGTAGAAATTTCTATTGCTGCTGATAATGTTGGCTCGTGCACAGTAATGGCTATCTTAGATTCCTTGTCCGTTATAGATTTGATTCTGCGCTGGAATTCATTGTTGATCTGTTCTATCTGATAACTGCCGGTGGGCACACTTACAACTTGCCAATCTGGAGTTCCATTGTCACGATTTCTATACACGAACACCAACGAATTGTTTGGTTGCAGCCCACCAAATGATTTTGATCAATTATTTGGCCAACTATAATAAACTCATAAATGTGCTAGCGCTATTTCTTTGGCTGGAATCGCGGTTGGAAAAACCACATTGAACTCAGGATTAGTTGAACTCGCTGACATCATTGTGGTTTTTGGCGGTGCTGTATTAGTGACGATCTGTTGTAGTAGTTCTTGCGATGATGACATTATTATTTTAAATCAGGATTTTTTTCTGGTTCTCCATCTACTAATGCCTTGGTATAAATCTTAATTATTTCTGTGAACTCGCTGATATTATTCCATCACTGAGAAATGATGAAATCAACGATGATAGTTTAGAGTATGCTAACATCACTGTCTGCAGTTTTATTGTGTACTCGTGTAATTTTGCGTTTGTGCACGTCGATATTTTTTTTGCGATGATATTAAGAATACCAGCAATTGTTGTTGCAGCTGAAACACAAATTGTTACAACTGCTGGCAACATTATCGTTGCTGCTGATACCAATACACCAGTTCCAGCGATGAGCATGGATGCTGAATAATGACAATAAGATGTCTGCGATATTTTTTTTACTTCTGTGCTGTACTTGTCAACGATATTTTCCAGTTTGGTTTGCAACACCAATGACTTCCGCGGTGTGTTTGATAGAATTATTTTGCTGTGACCATGTTGATGATCCTGATGATACTGTGTATACTTGTTGGATGATCTGCTTGTGAGGAATTTTAATCAGATTAGTTTTTTTAACTATATCAGGAATTCCACTGACAATATCATTGAGTTTTGTGTTAATTTCAGAGAGTTTTACATAAACAACTGCTGGACTTCCAGAAAATTCATTAATAGGTCTGTTTACGTTTCTACAAAAATTCAGAAACATTTGTACGTGATTAGAAAATTCAGTTCTAAATGCGATCATTCCATCATTGTCGTCAACACTGTTGTCATCGGGATGTTGCTGTCGTCGATGTATTTCTTCGTTGCAGTGTCAAAATCTGATTCTGGTGTTCTGAGATTATTAATTCCATTGTTGTTCATGTCAAGAAATGCACGCATCATACCTCTGTTAACTGATATGAACTTGGATTCTTGATCATCGACATATTTTTTTGTTGCAGCGTCTTTGTCTGCGGCTAGATCTCCAAGACCAATAATTTTATTATTAGTCATTGTATCACCTGTTTTTCTTACTCATTCACCTATACTATCTCATACCGACCATGGAGTAACAACACTGGGGATGATTTTACCATCCTTGCCGTATATTGCTATGGTACCTTCGCGCACTCCTTGAACTTTAACAATAATATTGTTGATTGAAATATTACTTGTCATTAATTTTCCTTCACGATTTTGAAATACTACAAGTTCGTTTGGTTCAATATTTGCAAGATTTAAGAGGTCAGATAATTCATCATTTATTTGTTTTGTTACTTGCTTGAATAAATCTTCACCGATTGTTTGTTGTTTGCGCTGCCATTAACTTCCGTAAATATCTACCATTATATATTAATGCCTGTTTAAAAGGTTGGTAGATGACTGTGTTGTCTGGTGGTATAATCGTGCACGACTTTATGAGGTGGTTGTGTTGACGATGATACAGTGTCTAGTACGGTGAGTATTTCACGTCCACATATTGGTGGATCGGTTATTGTCTGTGTTGGTAATGTTGAATACCATACTGGTATATCACCAGCTAAATTACTACATTGTAAAAACTCTTTTGTTGGTGCCAGGTCATACGAATCGAAATAAACAATTCCACGTGGATCAATCGCGTATGCAATCCAATGAGTACCTGGACCAGAACTTCCATCGAGATTAATGATACCAGTTTTAACATTGTTTGGTTTGTGTGGTATTTGATCATGCATATGAAGTTTTTGATATTTAGTTTTTTAACAGCATCAAATAAATCAAAATTGGACATAGGAAGAATCAATGAAGTGTCCCCGGAAGCCTTAAACCCTTTCCATACCATGGAGGAGTTCCTGGAAGTCTTAATCCTTTTCCCTTTGTTTTTAGATCTTTTTATTCCATGACCTGTTGCTTTCTTTAGTGCCATCCCAGCAGCAGTTCCAACAGCACCAAGTGCGGCTGCTTTTGCAACAGCTGGGACTGCAGCGACTATCAACACCGGTATAGCTGCAAGAAGTGGAAATATACCACCCGTCTTAGCAATATCTATAATGGCACCCGCAGGAAGATTAAGTTGTATGCCAGTTTTTGATTGTTTGTCTTTATTGAAGTTCCTAAGTTGATGTTCTGTCAGTGATAGTTTATTTGAACCACCTGTGATTTGTTCTTTTTTTAGTGATATTTTTACTCCACAGTTTTCTTTTGATACTGATTGCAGTTTTTTAATCTGACCAGGAGTCAGACTGACACTAACATGACGATATGACATTATAATTATCATGAGCGATCTAATTACATGTTTTCTAATGGGGCATCAATGGCTCTCATTCATCCACCAACACCTTCAAGTAGCACTGTTTCATCGCTGAGTATAACAGCGATTGCTCTGTAATTAGCAACAGCTGCTCCTCTTGTTACATGAGTTCGAAAGTGTATATCAACGACTGATTGTATGAACAAATCCAAGTGTTCAAGTGAGAAATAATAGATTGGATACAGCGTTGTAAAATCCCACTGAGATATTTGCAGGCCAGTATCGACATTTTGATCGCGTCCCATGAATGTCATCAATCGATGATACGCGTATGTAACATGATTGTGTTCAAAATTCAGCAATATGTCTTTGGCTGGTTCTTGATGTCCATTTATTCTCAAAGAAACTTCAGAAACTCCAAGTTTGTCAAATATCATTATGGTACGTAACTGAGTTTACTCGTGCAGCATCTTGGAAAGCAATAAACATATGTCGCGGTGCAGAGACACCTTTCTGTGTTGCTATCTGCCATGTGATTAAACCATTAATGTTGCTTTGAATACTGTCCGTGGTCATAGTCAACCATGACAATGTTGATTTACCACCTTGATTCATAAAATCAAGTAATCGTTGTTCTTCGATGATCGATGGAGTCATTGTTGGCATCCACAATGAAAGTTTCACCAGCGTTACTTTTCTGTGAAGTGCTGCTGTTGCACTGGATTAATTCCTTCAGCATGCCATATTGCATCATCATCGGTGGCTTTTCTTACAAGTACTACAGTGTGTTTAGCGCCAAATATAACTTTGCGGACATTTCTGCAGAATCCAAAGATATGTGACAGCAGAATCACACATGAAAATACTTCATTGTCGTTCAACACTGCTCTGCGTGCCACAAATCCCAAGTTGTAATTTTCATTCATCGATGCAACTGCGTCTCCAGCTGCATTCATTGTTACGTTTCTGCTTTCTGGATGATCAGATGTGTCCTTGTGAAACATCACTGATGGAACAGCTGATCTCGAGTAATCATCGCTGTATCGTGCAAGGCCAAGTATCGTCGTGGCAACATCGACATTTTCCAGGCATGATTCAATATTTCTTCCGTCAATCATGTATGTGGCACTGTTAAATAATGCCATCACACCATTGTTAACAAAACCAACTCAATCACCAATTCCATAATCGGTATTGTCCGCTTTTAAAAGTCTACCTTCGATCTCAATGAATGCCTCAGTGGGTAAGAAATATCTGCTTGTATCCTGAACTTGTAATTAGATTCTTCCACGTGCGCCAGGTACACGTGCATCATAATACTGATAATCATGCACAGACTCATCCTTGAGTACTGGTGCGTCCATGTCAAATGCAGGATCAGATACATGCTTAAACATTTTTATTATATTTATTATCGTCTAATATGAAGAGCACTTCCTGCTATCAGACTAGCAGTTATATTTTTTTCTTTTTCACCAGCCGACTCTCCTAGTTTCTGATTTGCAGCTTGATTTATTATTTTACTAACATTTGCAGGCATCACTTCCGTGCTGGGTAATTTTACTGGTTGAGGTTTTCGTCATATTAATCGTGCTAGTCTATCCCGGATTGCCGAGAATGCTTTACTAGCAACATCACCAATACCTTTTTCACGAATGTCATAGGTTTCATCGGTAATTGCTTTGCAATTGGTATTGCCTTTATAGCTAACCTTCTGAATAAACCTCGAATAATATGGCCGAGTCCATCACCGTAGATCGCTTTATAATTAGGTCATTTAGAATTTAGCGCCGTGACCATAGCCGGGCATGTTGAGCATTATGTATGATCATCTTGTTTTTAGTTATTGTATTTGTTTAATCACTATGGTAATAATCATCGACAAGTTCATTGATGAGAGCCCGGTAAACATTAATATCCATGATACCGCCTGTAAATAATCTCTGACAAATAGCAGCTGCTTCATTAATGATTTCTGGGGAATTATTGCCTGCGCATTTTCCCCCGATGAGAATTTCTAGTCTTTCAACATCTGCAAGAACATTATCAGGAGATGGTAATAAGACCACTTCCCCTGGTACCTGTACCAATGCTACTTCCAGTTGTTTCTTTTTCCTCAATACGAGGTGGTCTGAATGGCAATTTTCCTGACGATAATATATCCCCTGGTAATGGCGCTCTTTTAACTTCTTCGACTTGTCTTACAAAATTTGCAAATTCATTTTGTTTTGATCACCAGAAATTTTAGATATACCACGAGACTTTGAAATACAAAAGGAACCCAATTTTTTCTGAAACACTAGCGGTATTTGGATCTAATAATTCATCACGATGTGGATATCCTGTTGCGGCAAGCACTATAGGGTTTTCTCGAAGTATCCTTTGACCTTCTTCAGAAAATCGGACTGGTGGTTTTGGTCTTGGCCTAACAAGATCCCTTACATCACTGACCTCCTCATGAACTTTGTCAATGCTCTCAAGTACTTGTTGTACTTCTTCTTGCAATTGTGGCTGAGCTGTAGCTATTTCGGCCAGAAGTTCTCATAGAATCTTTTTAGTTTTTTTAGTTTGCTCGTCTATTTTCCCAGCTGCTTCGGCGGTTTTCTCCAATGCAGGAAGAAGACCTTTAGTAGTCTTTGTAACTGGTTTAAATAATTGTTCTGCACCTTCTGCAAACTCCACCTGAGACTCCTGACGCAGAATCACGGATGGGTAGATATTTCTTAATTGCCTCTAGTCGCTCTCGAGCTAGTTTAGCTGAGTGTGGTTCTCCAATCATTATTAATATAAAAATGATTTAATTACAGCAGCAGAGAGGGTGAACGACTAAACATTAGTGTCCGGGTACATAAACAAATACGCATAAAAAAATGAAAATAAAACGTCAGTGATAAAGTAACAAAATGAGCTAACACAATTTACAGAGACTCTCGGTCGGTTAGAAATTTTGGTTTGGCATTATTGACCTTGTATTTCATTTTCGTAGGAACTTTTATTTTGAGAAAATAACGGACAACCAATTAGAGTCTGTTCACCCTCTCTGCTGCTGATACATATCGATACAAATAAGAACTTGCTGGTTTTTCCATCTTTGGAAGGTATGTGGTGCCCTTTCATATATGTTGACATTCTGGTTGTATTTCCAGTATGCAATAGAAATATAGTAAAAAAAGGAGACAGGGAAGAAACGGTCATAAGTCAGTATTATTTATCTAAACTTCAATATCCATCTCTCTTCCTGCTCCATTTTCATAGAGCTCTACTGAAATCAACACCTTTGACAGATGTCACCTGTAGTTGTATAAGCATTAATCTGTTAATTATTTCTGAGCATACTCTGCTCCTTTTTTTTAATCAATAGTGTTCATGCTTCTTCTGAAGGGGCATATACATAGCTAGCTCAACATGAATATGTTGGGAAACTGATCCTTTGTGACTGTTATGAACAATTTTCCAGAGCTTGTAGATATTATCTTCTGGTTACATCTGCTCCAAAATAGGAATTTTCACTAACATAAACTTCCTTTGTTAAATCAGTAGTATACTGACTACCACGCTAAATTTCTTATCTGTTCCATAATGCTGTATAAGAGTATAAATGCTTGTGCAGATATGGGTATTAAAATAAATAACTTCTTAATTTCATTTTTTACCCTTATTATATTCAACTTATCATAACCCTGATATGGATACGTGTATATGGTTTTGTAGCATATGATCCACGGGGCGAAACTGATTAATTAAAAAAAATGAAAATTGCATTATACTTTTAAATTGTCTGTATTTTAATTAGGCTCACTATTCTACCCTTTCTACATTTAATTTCGAAATACCACTGACAGGGTTTTTTTTGTCCAGCCAGCATGTACATCTGACTCGTATTTAACACCATTTCGGGCTCAAAATCACTCACTGGTATCTCCATTAACACTTTGCCAGCTCCAATAATCTGATATACTTAACTTTAAAAATTATTGTCATCATCACTATCATCAGCAAGTATTTGCTGAACCAAATCATAATGAACCACACCGGGAATCAGACATATTGGGTTTTCTAGGTAGCCCGTATTTTAAAAAAGCACTTGTAAAACTTTCTTCATGAATGGTTCAAACTATGCCATAATGCTTATTCCTGGGCATCTTGTGCTAATCAAATTTAGTTTCACAACCATTTGTGTTGTGCTTGAAGAACCCAGATGTGAGACAGTTGCTACCCGAAAGACAGATGTCGCGACAAGCGCATTGTATACCTTGCCGAGCACATTTTTATATGTGGAACTTTCAACGATTTTGCAGGAGTTCTCGCGTTTCACTGTTCTCCAAGCGCGCGAATTTGTACAAATTTTGCACAATTAGTGCAATGGCATACCCTGACAGCATCTCCACTTAAGTGCTTGACTATCTAATGACCTTCCCGCAAAGTCTCTCTCTTGCTCTTCCAGTACTTCCTGTTGGTCACGCAGAGAATAAGCGACACTGATTTCTGATTGTTGGTTATTGTTTAACCTGGATCGGAACAAGCTATAACCACAAATAAGAATTCAATGTATCATATTTCACCGTGCAACACACCAGCAGCGTAGCTTTCAAATTGACCAAAGGAGTCAAGACAGTGGCATCACTAGGGTTGGTGTCACCCAGTGCGGTAACTCGTGGCATCACCCCCATGGACCCCCTTCCTACACAAAAATTCAAACATTTTACAGAGTCATGTGTGGTAACTCATGGTGTCACCCCCATGAACCTCCTTCCTGCACAAAAATTCAAAAATTTGTGGTGTCACCCCCTCTGATGGTGTCACCCGGTGCGGTCTGCACCCCCTAGTGACACCATTGAGTCAAGATACAATTCAAAGTAGAAACTTCTTGTGAAAGTGATTATATGATGAGTAAACTGCTTTGATATATATATGGAACACGTTTGGAATGTATAGTATATGCTGAACATATTTCTGGGTTAAGATAATTAGCATGGAATTGGGGGGGGGGCCAGATTACGAACCACGTCACTTTGTATTAACCTGTAGACAGTGAGTGGGTATTCTCAAATAGTCTTTATCGTTTTTTCTAATAAACATGAGTGCCATTGACTGCAATTGCTGTTTCAGATGGATTATAATTTTACAGGATAAAGCAACTAACAATGATTATTTCTAACTGCTGAAGACTAAAATAACATGCATATGGTAAGTATCGTTTTGTATCGATTCTCAGTCTCTTGTATTGATGTGTATTGTTTCAGCAAAAGTATCGATGCATTGATATATTGATGAATCATTTCAACCCTAATCTTTACGTCACAGTATCTAGTAGTTTATTTCTAACATGGAAAAACACTTAATTCTCTGGTATAAGGAACACTCAGTCACCAAGTCCACCACTGTGCACTCACCTTATTAAATGTCAGCGCCAAACTACTTTCTAAGCAAATATTACTGAAAACAGCAATTCATGTGGTTGACCAAAAAATAATTCCAGAATCTGACAAACTTCCGAACTCACTAAATGTCCTTTAAAAGAAATTTTTATTTTCAAATAGCACCCCTCTCAAGCAGATGTGTCAATCTCATGACAGAGGCATCACTTAATTGAGAAACCTCTGCCTTCACCCACAGAAATGCTTCAATGAATATTAAATATATTGTTACAGGATAGTGTTAGTCAATAACTTGGTGACCATTCAATGACTCAGTGTGGTCTTTGTGGCCGAAAAACTCACCTTAGAAAAAAAGTCCAGTTAACCAAGAGGTCGCTATGATTTCTTGAGTGGCAATCCTAGCTATAAGAATGGTACTAGGGATGAAATGCAGACAAAAATTAAAGTTTCATTTCGTTTATTAATAGTCACAAAATCATATGGCAGTAAATCAAAATGAACACTCCAATATCAGGTCCATCATTTTCACATAAAGACTCACTGACTTGATATCACACTGGGGTAATGTGCATTTGGACAAACGTACCCAATTTAAATCACAGTTAAATATTATAGAATATGATATAAACATTTACAAATATCAAAAGTTTTCATGTTCAGATTTTATATTAATTCATTATTTAGTGACAGACTTAGAAACATTGGACATAATTTAATTATGTGCATATATGTTAACTTAAAACAGAGCTTCGAGAAACATTCAATAGCTACAACAATAAAAACTGACAACATAAGCACAAAGCCTTGAGTAATAACTGTAAATTGCTGATCTGTGGAAAAATAATAAGCAAAGAATTGCCTTTTCTTTGCACACCTGCTTACATGGAGTTTGTATTAAAATAGTAAAACAACATTCTCACACACTGTCTGAACATACACAACTCTTAACACAACCCTTGGAAACCCAACCAGGTCCAGGCACAAATGCTGACAAGCCCTTATATACTTCTGGAATTCTGCAAAATTCTACACTAAATGGCAGTGAAAATTTTGCAACTGGTAGCAGCTGCAGGGAAACATTCTGTATGCTTGTGCTTGCATGGGCAATCATACTTTATTACTGATGAAAATGAAGCCACACCTTAATCATTAATTTTGACTGAAAATCTAGAATACTTAGTTTATTAGCTAAGTATGCACCGAATATATGCTTAATTGGTAAAAAATTTGCAATATAAAAAAATGTGGTGCTTTAAAATGGATGATAACTTAGGCAGCCATTAAATGAGATAACTAGAGAAGTGTTCCAATGTGACAAACCTGGAAATGAGGTTGATACCAAAGAGGGATTTACATCGAACCACGGCATTATATCATGCGTTTAAACAATTCATATGATGATTAATGACAAATTTATATGCAAATATGAAATATAAGTGGGAGTCATACCAAACATCACTTGGCACTGGATAAATGTAAGTATTAATGAATAAAGAAGTATCAACCCTAAATGTAAACACCCACAGACCCCTACTTTTCCACCAAGAGTTTTACAGTTAATTAATTTAAACTGTACAAAAAGAGGAAGAACATTTCGAGGCTAGATTTCTTGCCCATTATAATAACGAACATGGAACCTGTTTATTCCTTAGGGTAAAATCCAAGGTATCAGAATAGTTAATGATAATTGTTTTCATATCAGCACTACCTCCAAATACTAAACATTTCCATACTGATAAGCTGACATTTTAAATTTTGCAAGACAGTTATGATTTCGATGTAAGCCTTCACAGACCAACATTCCTGATCCTTTGTATGACATTTATTCTTGTTACATTTATACTTATTGGTGAAAAATTTAAGTCAAAG
Organism: Megalonaias nervosa; assembly: GCA_016617855.1. Classification (NCBI taxonomy): domain Eukaryota; kingdom Metazoa; phylum Mollusca; class Bivalvia; order Unionida; family Unionidae; genus Megalonaias; species Megalonaias nervosa. The sequence continues at coordinate 56,819 of JAECUM010012774.1, read as the reverse complement.
AGCCCCATCTTTCTGTGGTTTTGATCTGAATGCTGTTTCTTGAAGACTTCAATTTCGGTCATGGTTGAAACGTTTTAGATTTTTCAAGCCCAGTAGGCAATTATGCTCTAATTTCATTTGACTGGATTCAAATGACTCTAACTTTGACAAGTAAATTACATTTATTTATTTTTGGCTTGCAACATCTAAAATCAAGTAATCTACATGGCACATAATTGTCAATTGCACACATATAAGTATATAGTAGGTTTTAAAGACTTCTGTGAAAACCAGTAAAACAAATGTGACAATAACTAGACTTTCATGATCTGCACTAGCTATGGTCAATGATCCACTTGATGCCACGTCAACCACTCTACTATCTTATTGGATGCTGCTGAAAGAAACTCATCTGATCAGGTTGATCTTTATACATACCTAAGAAGATAAACTGGAAATATTAACTGTATCATCTGTAGACATCACCTGTCATATATAAGTTTTTCAATTTTAATTCATTCACATGCAAGTTCTTCTTTCGAGTTGAGGACCTCTCCTGTGGCCTAAGTGTTTAGAGCATCCACCTCGGATGCAGGAGGTCACCAGTTGACCATCACCCTACCCCAACCCATACCAAAGACTTCTGCCTTGCTAGGTGCTCAGCATTAAGAGGTTAGTGTTTGGACTAGTTGGCCAGGTGTCAGGGTTATGTGACCAGGTGGGACATAATGCTTCATGTCTGCAGCAAGATGCCCCAGTGCTAGACATCACAAAGCAGGCATCATAGCAATATGACTGAAACAGGGCCAACCTTAGGCTGATTGGACCGATTTGGCCCTGAGCATTAGGGGATCTGTGTGTTAGTAAGTTTTAAAAATGTATCTAAAGAGAGAAAGTAATTTTAAAGCATTGGAAGAAAATTTTAACTTAAGTCCAATCACATATAAAACTTGTTTACAAGTTTATTTCCATATGCCCTGCTCACAGGGGGCCCCATGTTTGCTAAGGCCATTCCTGGACTGAAACATTTTTAAAGCTATGTTAAAAATCCAAATCTAACACACACACACACATGCACACTCTTCTGAGTTGAGGCTATGGATATCACAGAAGCTGCCATATTAAACATCTAACAGGTATAATGTTCACCAGCAAATTTTGCTTGCTATGGGAAATAACTTTTATCTGCAAGAAAGTACTTGTTCAAAATACTGTTGTGGCTAAGTACATATACATATGGTAGACATGGAAAGATTTGGATTTACCTCCCTTGGCTAGTGAAGCTATGCTTCCACAAAAATATTCTTATTAGTTTTTTTTGGTCAAATTGCTGTTTCTTTGTAAAAAGATAACAAAATGTATACATTGTTTAAAATAAAATCATACAAAAAAATTACTACCCTGATGCACTAAATCATATTGTAAATGAACATGGATGAACATTGGTATAAAAAATTGCATTTCATCCTGAGCTGTGGTTCAATTAAAAAATTGTATAATTATATAATAAAAATTATATTGTTATAACAGAAGAAACCAATAATAAACATAGTTTCATAATTTTTATTTTGCTTTGTTCCTGAGATATATCTTGTAGAAGACCCTGAAGGCACCCCTGATCATCAGAACTAGCCAATAAATTTGGAAGATTAATAGGGAACAGCAGCCCAGGTTGCACTTGATAGGGATCCTAAAGGGCACTTCAAGGAATGGAATACTGGCATACTGAGAATACTGCCAGTATAAGAAAGGAAATACTAGGACACGACAGATGAAAAATGCAGCGATCATCAAAATCCCCACCACTATGTAGAAGGGAGTGTCTTTCATCTTTAACTGCAATGGAGAGAGATGTTCTGATAATAAACCAATTTTAATAAGATAGTCTTCCTATCACCTCATTGTTTACAGAGAACATGGTACCTATACTTAAACAAATACATGTTACAATCAGGATTCAATAAAAAATAAAGTTAAACTGTAGCAGAAGTTATTAAACAAGCAGTAGAGACAAAGGAGGATGGGGGAACCTGCCTCTGGTGGTGCAGTGGCAATGCACCTGTCTGTGTAGGGGTGGGGGCTTTGCCTCCACCCCCTCCAATAATGAAATGATGTTTTGTATATCAACTCAAATTAGACTGCCTTTACTTGATGAAGAAATGTAAAATTTGCTTGAAAGTTTTTGTATTGTGAGCTATGTGTTTAACTGAATTTGAAGATCAAAATGATAAATATAAATATATATATATATATATATATATATATATATATATATATATATATATATATATATATATATATATATATATCTATCTATATCTGTGCTAATCTGATGATCAAAATGATTGATACCTGTACTAATTTGAAGATCAAAATGATTCATACCTGTATTAATTTGAAGATCAAAATGATTCATACCTGTACTAATTTAAAGATCAAAATGATTCATACCTGTGCTAAAATCGTTCTGACTGCTATAAATGGAATGGCCATCTCTATCATATAGAAAACTCCTACAAAAAAATCGCCTTGACCCTTTCGCCAAAACTGAAAGAGGAAAAGGAAATTGTATTGTCATTGAAAGTGGATCTCATTCATATGAAAGAGGTAGGGAAAATCATAATAAAATAATTTATATTTCTACTGACCATTAGCAAAGATTTGTTCACACAATTTTTCTCTGTATATGGAAGTTTAATAATGTAATATATATTGCTTAAAAATTGAAATAATTCATAATGGTTTAACAATTGCTGTATTTAACATTATCGATAATGTTGCAATGTTTGATAAATGTACACAGTAAAAAACCTGAGCTATTGTGCAAAACCTTTTGCTTCTTGCAGTCACAATGACTTTGACCTTCAAGCCTCTGAGCCAGAAATTGATTGGGTTCTGCCTTTCCCCAAGTGAAAACCATCCACGTATTGTAGTTTGGTAACTGTAGATGATAGACAAATTGAGTTTTTGTGCAGATATGATATTCTAACAGAAAGATGGACGAACAGACAGATGGATAACATACAAACAAAATTCTGTCTTAGCATGGGCATATAAAAAAAATACACATAAAGTCAAAATGTGAGAAAAACATTTAGCAAAATTCAACAATTCAATGAGTAAAAATCTAGTCACATTATCTACAAATGGCCAGAAACATGCCAATGAAATTTCATTTGTCTGGTAAAAAGTAGTTTTTGCATAGAGTAAAAAAGCCTCCTAGGATAAATGGACTGAGAGACAGAAAGCTGGATGGACAGGATCTAATCAAGATACCCCTGCTAGATGCTGCTGGGGCAGGGAAAATTTATAGTACAGGTAGCTGACTTTGTAGATCAAACTTTTAACATTATATGTGTTTTATACTCACCATTATCACAGGATAAATAATGCAGGGTAATACTGTATGGTGTAACATCATAGGCATATTGGTCCTTACAAAATACCAGAACCTGGACCACTTTCCAGGAATAGTCCGGATCTTTGTATCCAGAAAGCTGGCAACCACATACATGGCCCAGATGTCATATATGAAGTAAGAGATTCCAAATGAGGCATAGGCATTGGTGAGCCAGTGACTGCAAAAACAAACAAGAGGTCCACGTGGGCTTTATATCACTTACCTAGGTAGCTGACATATATCAGTTTGTGAATGCAAACTCACACACAAGGGCTCAGAAAAACCACCTATCTTCTCATCCTGATTCAATAATACTTACTCATCCCTGAGCCAAGCAGCTGCAGATTTGCACCTTGAGAACCAACCTTTGCATATGCTCTGCAAGCTCTGAAATCAGCATCACTTAACATCTAAGCATATGTAAATTGTAAAATTAATTTTGCTTTGCAAGCTTGATAATAAAGAAGGTCAAAATCACGGAAATGTTATGTTTGGAGTGAAGACAGGTGATCATAACACTGTCTGACCAGACCAAAAAAATAAAACATTTGGACATTCTCTGGCATTTAATTTGAACAGGTTTAACTTATAAAGATATGTGTCAGCTTGTTCAAAAGCATAATATCTCTACATCAGACACCTATATTACTAAAAAGTGTCACTTTAAAAGCAAATACCATTAGGAAATTAGGGGCAAGGTCTAAAATTTCTTGAGTTTCAGAAATCTGCTGTCTTCACTCCCAATGTATTTTCATGATTTTGACCCATTTCACTTGTAGTATGAAGCTTGCATCTGGCACGTGCAACCTTTTGTAAGAATGTAAGCAGTATATGAGAAGTATACTGCATGAGCTAAATGAAGACAGGGTTGAGTAACTGTTGTAACTCACTTGTCCCAGGTATCACTGTCTCTGCATAAAATGGCCAAGTCATTTGTACAAACCAGCACTGTCCCCATTATCTCTCCCCGCATCAAGGGACTAGGCCACGATTCATAACTTTGCAACTGTTTATGTGTGTACACTTAATTGCTATTACAAAGGAGGTTGACCCCATGCAGTTGGTATGTATTCCTTGGTCTTCTGTCAACCCCTTTTGCTACCCAACCAATACAGTGATAACTTGGAAACCGTTGGTGGGTCAGTGGTTATGACACTGGATTTATGACCAGAAGACTGTGGGTTTGATTCCCACAGGCTGATCAGACTGGCTATGAAATTTCTTAGGAATTCTTTATGGCCAAGGGCTTCTTTGCTCTTGGTAATTACATTTGGAGAAGTTTAGAAGGAAAGCATGCTGTGCTTTTCAAAGTAAAAAACAGAATATATATTGAATACAATTTGTGAGAAAGTGCACTGAATGCCTTAAAGTATATACAAGAGATGCTTATCACAAAAGATTTACTTTTTATAGGAAATTAGTGTGTGTGTTTTGGGGATTTTTAATGTTGCTTTAAGAATTTTAGTCATATCACTACGATGTTGGCTTTGTGACAGTTTATGTCTAGCACTGGGGCATCATGCTGCAGATATGTAGCATCATGTACCACACAATCATATTATTCTGAAACCTGGTCGACTAGTCTTAACACTAACCTCTTAATGATGAGCACCAAGCAAGGCAGCAGCTAGTACCATTTTCAAAAATCTTTGGTATGACTCGGCTGGGGTTTGAACCCACAACCTCCCACATCTGAAGTGGCCTCTCTAACCACTTAGGCAACTGGAGCGGTCAGTAGGGACTTGTACTTGGTGTTAAATATAAGAAAGGCTGTTATCATGCTAAAGCACAAAAAGAAAAGTGCCTTGGCCAGAAAAACAGAGTGCAGACAATCCTGCCTGGTTTGGGCAGAACTGAAACCCACCTCTTTCTTGTCACAAGTCCAAAATGCTAATCACAGCCATGAGGGTTTACTCTGAAATATATCACACGTATACAGACCAATAGTTTATCATGTTACCACCTGAATCATGTCTACAATTTTACCACACACATAAAGACTAAGTCTGCCACTTTACTGCCTATCACACATACAGTATACAAACAGTTTGTCAGGTTACTTCCTGAATCAGTCTATAATTTGATCACACATAAACAGACTAACAGTTTGTCATGTTACATCCTGAATAAGTATAGACTTTGCACACACACACACATATATAAACAGTTTGTCATCTTACCTCCTGAATCAGTCCATAATTTATTCACATAGATACAGAAAAACAGTTTGTTATGTTACCTCCTGAATTATGAATACAAGTGTGTCACACAGCAATGTGAATTAGAGAGTATGTACATTTTTTGGGGGTGAGGTGTTTCCCTGGATCATATCTTATTGTAATATCTCTATTTTCACAAACTAAGTAACAAAAAGAGCTAAACCAACAAGTTCTGTAAAACTTATCAAACAATTTAATTATCAAAGTTATAAATGAAAATGCAAGAGGAACTTACAGTATTAAGAAGTGAATCCAAACTAATGCTTATAAAAGTCTATGAAAGCCCTAAATACCAGTAAATGATAAGTTCCTTATAAATTTCAAAACCAGAAATGTACTGGTCATTCAAGAACAGTGACATTGACAAGATGGCACTGTCCAGAATTCCTCAGAATAATTTACAACAGTTCCAGAATAATATTATAGTCCAAATAATGAGCGTGTTCTATTTCCACTGATTAGTACAAACAGATGTTTTTCCTCTCAAATAATATCTAAGTACGACATAAAACATGCCTGCACACTTACAACAGGAACACAAGAAATGTGAATGACTCCAAAATCAGAATGAAACTGATTGCTCAGTTCTCTCTTTATACACATTGTCTGTTGCGACCGTATTTCACAACAGAACCCACATGACAGAATAAACTACTCATTTTGCATCAAATTGGCCTATTCATGTGACCTAGCCTAACCAACTGGAAGTTACAGAATTATTCTAGAAGCATCAAAACCCATCAGTGACTGAGAAATTAATCCATAAGCGCCATTTAAGTCTTATTATTATTTAGATTATTATTAATAATTGTCAATACATATGTAAGCATCTATTTATAGATCCTTTGTAATACTAACTCTTAAGATACTCGGGCAAAGTATGCAAAATTTATTAAAGATATTCTGTACAGCTTACAACCATGAATAAAAATTATAAAAATTACAAAAAATGTATTTATACATAACATTATATATATAATAAGGTTTACGATCCCCACAAGGATTATAATCACTGACATCAAAATACTGTGTTTTATTACATACAAGCATAATTACTTGCTCATTGCATGTTTTTGATACTAGACATACTTAATATTATGTCATCACACATAATGTTATGATACCAAAGGTATAATGTGTGAGTTGTCTGAATGTGATTCAAAGTAAAATCACTACAGATTTAAGTCATTTCAGTAATAAAACATGAGTTTTGTTAAAAAAGAAAGGGTATTTTCTTTGCACTCATTTCAGCTGAAATTTAAGAAACCCATTGATTAATTTTGATCTTTTGCTTGTCTCTCACTAAAATGGAAATAAATGACATTGAGGTTCTTGTCTTCCTCTTTCTCAACTACAGCTACAATGGCTACCATGTAATTATCAGCATTATCACAACCACTTCCACCATCATCATCACAGTTATCATTATCCAGAAAATGAAAACACTGGACAGCAACATAGTTGTCCCAGTTTTCATATATAAATTGGATGTCAAATACATTCCATTAATAAATATAGAAATATTAAATCAGTAACTTCCATAATAAGTACTGAAATGGACAACATGCCTAAAAATATTGAATGTGGAGAATTACCCCACACCACCCCAAAGAGAAATGCCATATTTGTGATAATAGGTCTTCAAATTATTTATGATTTAATAATAGTTTTTAGTTTTATGAATAATAAATCAGCACCATTTTAAAGTAGGAATATATCATTTAACTTTTAGCTGGGGGGATATTTTCCTACCAACCAGGATAATGTATACCAGTTATATCAGGTTTTTTCAACTAATATGGTGGTCAAAATAAGCTCTTTCTTTTGCAAATCAGGCCAAGAGTATTTCCTCAAATCTATTGGGGACAATATATTTTTAAAAAACATTCATGACCCACCCAACCACCTCACCATGAAAATAAATGACTGGTCCATAATGAATTTTCATACATTTCAAGAGGCCAGGGGTGGCAGAATGGTCTAAGGCAACTTGCCTTTACAGATGACTGACATCTCACCTCTGTCCACGTTGGTTCAAGTCTTGGCTCAGCCAACATGGGTAAGTAAGAAAGCTTGCCAGTAGCTTCCAATGGGTTGGTGGTTCTTATTAGAAATTTTCCTGGTTCTTCCTCCCGCAAATATACTGGCCACCATGTACAGTCTATCATATGCTGAAAAATGGAATTAAACCCACAAAACCACAAATAACATTTCAAGCCACACGAAAAAAAGACACAGGCTCTGGTACTACATACCTGTCTTTCATTATGTCACGTTGACACTTTCTCACAATGGCTGCCCCAGCCATGGATGACAAAATGGCTTGGATGCTGGACACAGACCTATCAAAAGGATAAAAAATCTCATTCCGCAAAGCCTTCAAGTTTGGAACTGTAAATCTTTTGCAGCATGACACTTAAATAGGTCTAAGTTTTGTTTGTTACATGTATTTGGTTTGTGTTGTTTGCTGTTATTTTTACTCCATGATTATATGTTACGTGTAATAGCATTTTGGACTTGACCTTGTCCAAAATCAAGTTCACTCTGTACCTGACTTGGGACATTGATTTGACATTTATTAACAACAGAATACATAGCTAATATGTTTCCATGATTGTGGATTAAATATTCAGATCATTATTAATGTCAACATGTTTATTTTGGCCTGGGTCTAGGAAATTAGAAATTCCCCACGGAAGAACCTGTTACACCAAATGTGTACTGTATTCTCTATTACAATTTTTTTAACAGATTTTATCTTTTGACAACTTACAATTTTACTGAAATGAACTTTTGACCCTCATCCTGGTTTTACTTTCTTATCTTAGTTTTTTTTAATATAATCTTATTTACTTGAAAAAAAAAGTACTCATCAATAATATTCTTGGCATGGAACATTGATTTTGAATTACAGTTATTTCAAACAAGAACATTTATGGATTATATTATTGTGATACATCAATAGACTTAGTATATTGCCACATTAAAGGCCACTGACCTAGCATATTTGAGACTATGAATGCTTTTTCAGTAGCATTTGAACTGTTCTATTATATCAGGTAGAATAACAAAATGTGGAGGGTTTGTTTTTCATTGTTTGCCTTAATTCCAATCAAGCTGAGAATGAGATGATATTGAAACTAACATTTTCAGTCCTTTGTGGTGACATATTTGTTACATGTCTAGGCTCATACAAAAGTAACAAGAAAAGAGTGAAGCCAACAAGCTTTGTAAAATTTAACAAATAATTTATTTCCATTCAAAAACAAGGTAAAAATAATAAAAAGGACTTATGGTTTATGAATCAAATCCAAAAATTAATCCAAGAATTAAAAATATAAGTCCTATCAATAAAAAGTCCTAAGTGAATCACAGTTCGAATCCCGATGAAATTCCAAGATGGAATGCGATGACGTCTTCGATGGTCTGCTCTTTGTTGAATCACAAAGAAATAATATTCCAGTTTTGAATTTCTGAATAAATTTTGATAAATGCCTTTGTCCAAGAATTCTGATGAGCACTAGTATTTTCCAGGGTAAATAAATTACTAATTCCAAAAATAGAAAAATTCAACTCAAACTGGTTACAACAAAACACCTTTGAGCTACAAAGGTTTAAAGCACAACTGACTATTTTTTCTCAAGAAAATGACTATACAGTAAATTAAGATGCAAAACAGATTCCCGGATGAGGGGCAAGTGATTATTTTCCCAGTACAACGTAAAAACATTACATGCATAAAATCACATACTCTAGTATAGCCTTAGCTAAAATCAAGGAGTTTTACTCTAGAAAATTAATAATAAAAAAAAGTTGTTTACTCCAAACCTGACACTGGTTCTGAATCTAGGTCAGCAAAAGATACAATGCTTCAACTACTGGTTGTTTATCAGGTCAAACAAACTGAACTGAATTTCTATAAAAGAAAAAAAATCAAATCCAACAGACAAAATTATCATTACAATAACATGTAATGGAATAAAATAAAATAAAAAAAATTTAAAACTAACAAACGAGTAATTAGATTACATATACATAATACTTCCCCCAATGAAAGGAAAAGATTTATATAATAAAGAATTCTTTTTACCATAGATTAATTATATGAGGTAAAAAAAAAATTATGTAAGAACTCTTATGAATTATACAAAGTGTACATGAAATAATATTTCTAAACATGGGAAAGTGCATCTACTATTAAACTGTCTTTTCCCATGATGTGCCTGATGTCAATATTATATTCCTGTAACAACAAAATCCACCTTAATAATCTTTGATTTTTGTTTTTCATCTTGTTGATGAAAGTAAGGGGGTTGTGATCACAATCACAATACTCGGAGAAGGAGCTGAACTAATGTAAACTTCAAATTGTTGTAATGCCAATATCAAAGCCAAACATTCCTTCTTGATTGTTGAATAATTTCTTTGGTGCTTATTTAATTTCTTAGAAAAATAGCAAACTGGATGATCAGCATTATTTCTATCTTCTTGAATCAATACTGCTCGAACCCCAACATTACTTACATCAATAGATAGTTTAAATGACTGACTAAAATTTGGAGCTGTAAGAACTGGTGCACTTTTAAGTATGGTCTTTAACTTATCAAAAGCCTCCTGACATTTTTCAGTCCAAAGAAACTTGGTTTTCTTGCTCAATAAATTTGGCAGGGGTTCAGCAATATTAGAAAAATTGGAACAAAATTTCCGATTGACACCAGCCATACCTAAAAATCGCATAAGTTGCTTTTTACTGACAGGCACTGAGAATTCAGAGATAACCTTGACCTTAGCATCTATAGGTTTAACTTGTCCATGTCCCATGATATGTCCTAGAAATGTTACACAAGCTCAGCAGAACTCACTTTTGGATAAATTGATTGTCAAACTTGCATCAGTGAGTCTGTCAAAGAATTTCTGAATTGTTGCTAGATGTTCTTCCCAGGTGTCGTTGTAGATGATGACATCATCGATATAAGGATCACAATTATCTAGACCAGAGGTAATCATATTCATTAAACGTTGAGAGGTACTTGGCGAACCCTTCATCCCAAACGGCATTACTTTATATTGATAAAGTCCATCTGGAGTTACGAATGCTGAAATTTCCTTTGCCCTTTCTGTTAGTGGAATTTGCGAAAGTCGTTTCAGAAGGTCAAATTTGGTGACATACTTGGCATTTCCAATTTTATCAATGCAGTCATCGATTCTTGGTAATAGAAATGAATCTGTTTTAGTCACACTGTTCACCTTCCTATAATCAGTGCACATGCTGAAAGTTTTATCTGGTTTCGGAACAAGTATATGTACATGGTGAACTCCAGTCACTTTTACTGGGCTCTATGAAATCATTCACCAACAAATACTGAATTTCTTTTTTCAAGTATTCCTGTTTGAGAGGGTTCATCCTGTATGGGTGTTGTTTCACAGGTTTGGAATTTACAATTTCAACATCATGAAAAATTTTGTTTGTCTTCGTAGGAACATCTGGAAATAAGTTCTCATATTCAAATAATAACTGTTTAAGTTCATTCCTTTCTTGTTGTTGCAAATGTGAAAGTTTCTGGTCCAGATTATTCATAGTTTTCTGAATTTCAAAGATTTGTCACTCCAAAATCAATAGAGTCCGATTGAATTCCTTCACTTAAATCCTCAGTGAGTGGGATAGGTACAACTAAATTAATTGCATGATTAATCTGGCTATCTCTCTCAATATACTGGTACTCCTTTAATTTATTTACATCAGAGTACTATTATTATAATTTAACTCATTCATTTTCTTCTTAACTTTGTAAGGGCCGTAATACCTAATTTGAAGAAAATTTGGAAGAATGAGCAAGAGAGAAAGAACTCAAATACCATACTCAAAAGTACTCTCCACTGAAGTTCTGTGAAACCATAATTTCACTTTTGATTTGAATTGCTGGATGCCAAATTCAAGCATAATTAGCTGGAAAATTCCATACATAAAATTTGACCCTTGACCAGATTGGACAGATTTGGGAAGGCCAAATTGAGTAAAAAAACTTTATCAAAGCTTTTACTATTGTTTCAGTTTTAATATTCCTCAAAGGAATTGCCTCTGGGAATCTTGTTGACACAAACATAATGGTCAACAAGTATTAGTTGCCTGACTTGGTCTTACGTAAGGGACCAACACAATCTACCATTATTCTGCTAAATGGTTCGTCAAATGCAGGAATAGGCTGCAGATGAGCCTTAGGTATCTTCTGATTGGGTTTTCCTACCATTTGACAAGTATGACAAGATCTATAGTATTTACCAACATCACTTTTGATTTCTGGCCAATAGAAGTGATTCAAGATCTTGTGATAAGTCTTATTTATCCCTAAATGACCAACCAGAGGAGTTTCATGGGCCAGACTAAGAATTTCCTGTCTATGATTTTGGAACTACAATCTGATAGTTCACTGACTACTTGTCACCAGCAGGTACCTCAGGAGGTCTCCATTTTCTCATAAGAATTCCATTTTTAATGAAATAACAGACAGGTACTTCAGTGGCTTCAGTTTCACTAATGGCCCTTTGAAACAAACAGGAGATCTCGGGATCCTTTTCCTGTTCGACAACAAGTGATTGTCATTTGTCACCCTGATTAGAATAAAGAGAATGAGTAGTTAAAAGAGGATCACTGTGATCAATACTTTTTGATTGATCCAAACAAGGAGTGAATGTGACCTCACCAAAAGCCTGATCAATACATATGTCAGTTAAAGAAATCTTTTCTTATCAACACCAATCTTAAGAGCTTTCTTTGCCTCAGCTCTAGTAACTGCACAAACTAGGTATAAATCAGGGAATTCTTTTTCAATAGGATCAACTTTCTGACCCAAAGAATGCTTGTCAGTTACAAGTGGATTAACCACAACCTTATCTCCAGCTAGGCCATTGCCTAGTAATAAATGAATGCCCTGAACGGGTAAAGAAGTCACTATTCTGAATGTCACATGTCCTGAGACTAAGTCTGATGACAAATTTACACAATGGAGAGGAACATTAACAAAGCAGCGCTCTACTCCCTGAATAAGAACACTCTCATTAGAAGAAGACTTCTCAGAAAAAGGCAAAGTACCTGATAATAAAAGACTCTGAGAAGCTCCTGTGTCCCTTAAAATTATAATAGGGATAGGATTGGCCAAATCACCCAAGAGTGATATAGAACCCTTCGACATGAATGGTTCATAATTCTCCAAAATAAAATCAGACTGGGGTTATTAGACACAACAAATGTATTGCTTTCAATACATGACCATGACCTTGACCTCTTAGAAATAAGAGCATTTGGGATAGGTCTATCCTGATTCTGATGCTTATTTTTCAATTTGAAGCAATCAGAAATGACGTGTCCTTTCTTCCTGCAATAAGTACACGTAAGAAGAGACAAGGATTTTTGATCCAGCTTATCAGAAGCTTGATTTTTAAAAGTTGTGCCAGATTGAGATTTAGAAGGGCTCATATTAGGCTGAATCACCTTCTTACCAGAAGACTGCTGAGTGAAAGACTTGCCTACAAAAGGAACTTTATGAGTTAAGAAATACTCGTCTGCAGCACGAGCAGCATTTTCCAAGGTTTCGATCTTATGCTCATCAAAATAAGTCTTAATGTCACTATGGACACAGTTCTTGAACTCTTCAAGTAATACAAGTTGTTTGAGACTTTCATAATCTTGATTAACTTTCTTGGCTAAGCACCATCTATCAAATAACTGCTCTTTTCTCTTGCAAATTCGACGTAAGTTTGCCCAGCTTCTTTTTGATATTTCCTGAATTTTTGCAGATAAGCCTCAGGGACTGACTCATAACCCTTTAAGATGCATTCCTTAACCAGATCATAGTCAGCACTTTGCTGAACTGACAGTGAATGGTAAATATCACTAGCTTTACCAATAAGTACACATTGTAATAATTGAGTCCAATGCTCCCTTGGCCATTTCAAATTTTCAACAACATTTTTAAAACAAGGAAAATATTTGTCTACTTCTTTTTCTCTGAAAGGGGGCACTAACCTAATAATCTTAGTAGGATCAAAACTTGAATTTGTATGTGAAGTGGGAACATGCATTTCACTTGCCAGCTCTATTTCTTTTATTCTAAATTGATATTCCCTCTCTTCCTTCTCTCTTTGCAGTTACATCTCTCTCTCTCTCTCTCTCCGATTGTAATTGCATTTGCATCTGTTTCTCTTCTTTCTATAAATGCATTTGTTCTTTCTGTAACTGCATTTGTCTTTCTCTCTCTCTTTCTTCCTTATATAATTGCATTTGTTTCCCTTTTTCCTGTAAATGCATTTGTACTTTCTCTTTCTCCAATTGCAACTGCATTTGTTTTTCCTCTTTTTCTTTCTGAAGTTCAAGCTTCCATAACTCCAATTCCATCTTGTATTTTAATTTTAATTCCTTTACTTTTATGTCAGAGTCTGATATAGACTTACTGATTGAAACCAAAAGACTTTTATCCAAAACACTGTTTTCTACCAAATACTGGACCAAATGTTTTTTATTTCTTGCTTCGTTAAAGACGCTTTTGCCTCAGAAAGATCGTATTTTCTGGCAAGTTCAAGCAATTCATCTTTTTTCAAACAATCCAACTGCTCCTGGGTAGGATTTGATGACATTGTAAAAAAGCCTATTGATTTCACTAAAGATTTCAAAAATGTGAAATAATACTTGGGATTTTAAAAAATTCTCAAAACTAGGGGAATTTAAAATTCAAAAAAAAATTTTCTGAAATATTTTAGACAAAATTCATACATCCCAAGGACAAGCACCCAATTTTCTTGTTACGTGTCTAGGCTCATACAAAAGTAATAAGAAAAGAGTGAAGCCAACAAGCTTTGAAAAATTTAACAAATAATTTATTTCCATAGAAAAACAAGGTAAAAATAAGAAAATGGACTTATGGTTTATGAATCAAATCCAAAAATTAATCCAAGAATTAAAAATATAAGTCCTATCAATAAAAAGTCCTAAGTGAATCACAGTTCGTATCCCGATGAAATTCCAAGATGGAAGGCGATGATGTCTTTGATGGTCTGCTTTGTCCTGATGTATCAACAGTTCTTTGTTGAATCACAAAGAAATAATATTCCAGTTTAGAATTTCTGAATAAATTTTGATAAATGCCTTTGTCCAAGAATTCTGATCAGCACTAGTATTTTCCAGGGTAAATAAATTACTAATTCCAAAAATAGAAAAATTCAACTCAAACTGGTCACAACAAAACACCTTTGAGCTTCAAAGGCTTAAAGCACAACTGGCTATTTCTTCTCAAGAAAATGACTATACAGTAAATTAAGATGCAAAACAGATTCCAGGATGAGGGTCACGTGATTATTTTCCCAGTACAACGTAAAAACACTACATGCCTAAAATCACATACTCTAGTATAGCCTTAGTTAAAATCAATCATTTTTACTCTTGAAATGAATAATAAAAAATGTTGTTTACTCCAAACCTGACACTGGTTCTGAATCTAGGTCAGCAAAAGATACAGTGTTTCAACTACTGGTTGTTTATCAGGTGAAACAGAACTGAATTGAATTTCTAAAAAAAAATCAAATCCGGCAGACAAAATTATCATTGCAATAACATGTAATGGAATAATAATAATATCAAAAAATTTAAAACTAAGAAACAAGTAAAAATTAAGTTACATATACATATTAGTGACAATTTCATGCTGGTGTGTCGTCAAACTGAACACACTCACTTTAGCTACAGTGAGCTGTTTGGAGGCAATCAACTCCCAAGTGTGCATCATGATTTTTCCTCACTTGATCGCATACTCTCAGTGTCGTGTAAGTAACCTAGTCCTGCAATGCAAGATGTCTACCCTGATATTTATGTTGTTTGGGTCCAGCGAAAGAACATAAATATTCCTGTGCTCATTTTACATTGTAGGACTATAGTTCAATCCCATACTGTCTTAAAAACATCACTGATTAGAATCAATACTGCCCACTTAAAAATGTTATTTAGTGAATAGTTTTACATGAGAAGGCAATATGAAATCATTTTCATTCCAATCATGCATAGTGAGTCATAGTAACATCATTTACACAAAAAGTGATCCGTTACTGTCGCATGCACTACCTTGCCACCCACAGGGGCTCATATCTTTGCTTACAGTTTAACTGTCTGTCAAACATTAGTATAAAATAATAGCCTAATATTTTACACTAATGTATGACTGATAGTTAAATTATAAGCAATCATACGAGCCCCTGTTCTGCCACCTATGTTAATGTCGGTAAAAAGCTCATTAGATGTTATGTTGAATTGTTTTAAATCATGCCGACGTTAAATAAATCTTCCCTAACTAACGAAAGACGTCAATTATTATTACTATAGCCCACAGGCACTTGATTGTTGAATTGTTTTACATCATGTTGACGTTAAATAAATTTTCTCTAACTAACGAAAGACGTCAATTAGTATTAGGCCTACTATAGCCCACAGGCTCTTGATTCAGGGGGAAACTAGCGTGTACACTCACCAATTGGCGAGTCACACACACACACACACCCCCCACCCCCCATCATTATCCTGTGCTATACTGTAGCCCCAAATGTGAAAGACCAACTCACAGCTCTGAAATTTTGCTGATGTTGCCATCATTCAATCTGTGCACAAACATCAGTTTCAAAACTCTTTGAAACAGTATAAACATTGCCGGGAAAAAAAGGCAACCAGATACAAATATTAAACTAGAATACATCGTTGTACATGTAGCTGTTGGTTCATGTACATGGTTTACATTTGGATATTTTCGGCTATTTTTGTAGGATTCACCGCAAAAGTTCTGAATGTTATAATTATTCGTTCTACCTTATCTATTTTCGCAATGGAAGTGTCTATTCACACGGCCGCTGTGTGGCTACTGTTGGAATGACTATTCGCACGGCCAGAACAGAAAAGACTATCCGTTCGGCGGTAAGTAAGTACATAAGGGACGAGTCCGAAATATTCCGATTCAAATCGGATTGCGCGCTTGTTTTTGACTCAAATTTAGTTTGCCCGCAAGGAGCTGAGATGGAAGGAGACACCCTCAATAGTTACAAGGATTTCTTCGCCATGTTGGAAGAACATGGGAAAAATCAGAGTAGTCAGTGTGTTACAGCTGACAGTAAGTCTGTCGAAGCAGCTAATACAACGATGTCATCAGCTAATCCTTATTATTGCTACGTAAGGTTTCGGTCCTACTAAATACTGCTAAGCCTGACAAGCCCGACAAAGCCACACAAAGCCGGACAAAGCCTGACAAAGCCACACAAAACCATGCAAAGACAGATTAAAAAAGCGTATTTATACTGTTAATTATATTGATGAATTAATTAACTTAGCCGAAAGACATATTTATGCAGATTTAAATGACCGAAAATTGGGCGAGAAAGTTCGAATTTCGAACAATCGTAAAGTATGACACAATCATATTGGAAATGTTAGTTATTATTTTATAAATTGTTTTTTCGACTGATTATGGAAAGAAAATTCAACATTGCAACATATATTATAACGAGTTGTCAATTTGTATATACTTTTGTCTATATTCGACACCACATAACAGAGGTACACAACTGCAGAAATGTCATATTAGGAAGGTGTATTTATATTGCAATATAAGATCGATTAATAAATCGACCAAACTGAAAAACTAGGGTTATATATACATATATATCTATACCCCCATTAACAGACCGTGAATTGGGAGATAAATTGATTTGGATAATAACAAAGTCAGACAAAATCATATTTGAAATAGGTTTTTTATGTGTCAATTGGAGGGCCACGCGATTCACCCAAATCCTGGCCAAAACTGCCCAAAACCTGCAAAGAAAGCATGCAAAATCTCAGGAAGAAAAAGACAATATTTTCATGACATTTATGCAGAAATCCCACATTAAATTAACAACCGCGGTGACGTCCTCAGACGATATGCACACTGTGTTGAAAGCCCCAAAATTGGCAAAGAAACGAAACCAAAGAACAAGTTGCTGGGCGACAAAGACTCGGAGAAAGTAGGACACAAAGTTTTATGATCAACAACCTTTATAGACTTTGAAAAACACATTTTTATTATGCCATTTTATGACACTGTGTGCCTGAGTGGAAAATATAACCATTTCGGACAACAGTTTATCAGATACAGACATTTTAAAATAATAAACAACATTTCATAATACGAGAACAATTTTTAAAGAAATTTGGAAATCAGATTGTTAATTTTACACCGAGTCCAGTTTACAGCTGTAAAGTGGTATCAGGATATGTGCATTTTTTTTTTTCGCAATCATTAAAAAACCCATTACAGTCATTAGATAATTGAAATAAGTAACTTAATCTGACTTTATTTGTGTGTACTTTAGCCTATTTCATTGGATTTTAGTAACTAGCTATGATGTCGAGGTACTAATATTAGTATGAATGAGTAACTAGATGTGCATTTCGTTTTCATAATTTTTATTATTGGATTTCCCCCAAAATTTGTGCTGATGATTACTTAATCATTTTTGTAAAAAGAAAATATTTATTTGATTTCTCTGTCTTATTCTTACATATTAAATTAAGTGTCTACA
Source organism: Megalonaias nervosa (assembly GCA_016617855.1). Classification (NCBI taxonomy): domain Eukaryota; kingdom Metazoa; phylum Mollusca; class Bivalvia; order Unionida; family Unionidae; genus Megalonaias; species Megalonaias nervosa. The sequence goes on along the minus strand of JAECUM010012774.1, from coordinate 38,630 downwards.
ATTTTTCTTATCAATTCCTTGCTGGCATGTAGGAAGGAGGGGTTATTTAAACAATATTTCGCAACATATGGTATTTGCTCTTTCTTAACAGATGTAATGTAAATTTTAAGAGTTTTTAAAAAAAATGAGCTTGCCTCCATCCCTTGAAATATAGTAATAAAATTTGAATCTTGTGGACAAATTCATTCTACATAAAGCGTTTGAGACCGGAGTATGGAATTCAATTCATCATATGATAGACATCCGCAAATTGCATAATATTAAAATGGCAGTTAGAAGCAATTTTCATTTTTAAATCTATGTTTAATTCAAATGGTTTTTAGTTTCAAGTTTGTGTAGAAACTCACTTATCATAAATTAATAAATAAAAATATTAGTAAAATGCTTATCATACCAAAACCCATCTATGCAAATGTTAATTATTATCGCGTTGTTTCTTTGACTGGGGACGGTGTTGCCTCTAATAAGTTGTGAATTATATTAAATATTAAATCATGTATTTTCTTAAACATTTTCTTCATATCATTATATGTACATTATTGTAATATTCTAAAAATATTTAATTACGGTTAGTTTAATGTAATTTTATAGAAATATCTTCCCAAATGGAGGTTGAATTTTATTATTTAGACATTTTAAAATAATAAACATACCAGTTAAGACTGTCATGCTTAGTGTGCCTTTTTTGAGATGCAGTAAATTTGGAATTTGTCTCCCAATTACCAGTCATTCATTATGGTGTGCGTAGTAAATCCAACATGTTTCTATTGCAATTTATGTGGCAAAAACACCATACAAGAATAGTAAACATTTTTATTATCACTTTGTATGACTTTGTCAGGCTTTGTATTCCTTTCTTACGAAACATCGAAAGGTTTGTATAGTTTGTCAGCCTGTGTTTCGATAATCAGTCAAATGAACAGTTTATAAAATAACAAACATTTCAAATATAGTTTTGTTCAGACTTTATCAGTACTTTATCATTATTTATAATTATATTGAAGCTAGTCCTTCTGTTTGGTTAATTTATTCGTCAATATAATTTACAATATACATTTGTCTAATATGACTTTGCATGACTGTCAGGCTTTGTGAGGCTTTGTCGGGCTTTGCGTGATTAGGATATACTGAAAAACTGCATTTTCTTTCGATAATAACTTAAAAGAACAATTTATAAAGTAATAAACAGTTTACCTATGATTTTGTGAGACTTTGTTATTACTCTGTCATTATTCAATTTCGAACTTTGTCGCCCAATTTTCGGTCATTTAAATCTGCATAAATATGTCTTTCAGCTAAATTGATTCATCAATATAATTAACAATATAAATACACTTTTTTAATCTGGCTTTGTCGGGCTTTGTCAGGCTTTGTCGGGCTTTGTCAGGATTAGCAGTATTTAGTAGGACCCTAAGGTTTCGCTGCAAACATGGTGGACAAGGCAGAAAGCAAACTGAAAGGCAAGTGCATTTTCATTTTTTTTTTAATTGATATCTTGAGGCGTTTTTGAGAACCAGAGTTTTAGACGTTTGCCCTCTGGCCCCCCTCGCACCTCTCTGATGCTGCTACTGGGTTACTAGAAACACCGAAATACACACCGAATACATACAATGCTGTCGGGCATTTCTGCGCCACCTAAGGTTTCCATCACCAATATTGAAGCAAAATGCATACCGAATTCGACGGATTGACAAAAAATAAAATACTGCAATGCTTACCATTTGAAAAGAGGCAATTGTCACCAGAATATTCTGTTCAAAATAATATTAATTTTGGATACGCCGGATATCACCCCTTAGTCCGAGTTTCCTCTAACCCTTGCCAACCCATTTTTGATATTTGGACATTGATGTTGGGGTGTAGGGTCAGAGTCCACTGCCTATTGAAAAGATGGAATTCACCGACACCATTTGGTGTCAGCATAGGGTAGCCGCTTACTAGCCGGCCTAGCAAACTTGAATGACCCTTCATCGAGATATACCTGCATGAAATCGATAGGAATGTGATTTATTTTCTCAAAATCGCGAGCATAGCATTCACCATGTCTTTAATCCGCTGACAAACAAGACGAAAGTACATCATTGCTGAAATTTGACCAGGATCTCGCCATTTGCATTCCAGGTCACATGACTATACAAATCTTGCAACCTACATGTCAATGACATAAGAGGTTATATAGTACAAAAATCAGTTGGTCAGGAGCCTGGGACATCCAAAAATTATTAGTGAGAAAGCATTTCTCCCAAATGTGATTTTCAATATTCCTCAACATAATTCAATTGGACTACACGATTCTCCCAAATCCACCCAAAATTGCCTAAAACCTGCCCAAACCCACTTCAAAGATCATGTAAATGAAATGAAACATACCCAAAACCACAAGAAAACATTGGGAAGACTCCTTTCTTGTAGAAATTATGCTGCATTTAGTATTTACATTGGACGGAAATGGCAAAAGGGAGACAAATGTTACTGGATTCATCTCCAGTTGTTGTTTGAATGAATCAAGATTTGACTTCGTCAGTGTACTGCAACGTCTCGAGATGGTGAGTGAATGACAGGCTTAATTAACAGTTAATAATGGTTAAAATTTTGAGCAGCAATATATTTCTATTACAGGGTTCAATCTAGATTTATTGTTTGGGTCGCCACATAGCTACCAGATATAATGTCTCCATTAGCAAAATTTTTGGTCCCTAGGTATGAAAGAATCCGATTGAACAGAACACAATAATTAAAACATGCATTTTAATGATGTATCGTTACAACTCTAAATGATGTGTCCAGCATTTATGGGAAACTTTCTTGTGTTAAGAAAAACATATCAATAACAACTGTACAATTTAATAATGTTAATGTAAATCACATGTAAATGGTGAATGCTGACTGATTTGCATCATGGCTGATTCGGACTGTGGCTGATTCAGTCCAAATTACAGGTTTATTCAGACCATGTGAAATGTTAAAAGGAAAACAGTGGAACACTTGATTTATAATAGTAGTTATTACTGTTTTCGCATGCAATAGTAACAGAGTATAAAATGATTATCAGCTCTTAAATTTATGTCATATAGTTATTAGCAAAGTTCTAGCTGAAATCAAAACAAAATAGATATGAGCTATTTGATTTAGATTTTTTAAGCAAAAATATCTAGATAACTTTTCCTAAATCAGAAATTATCAAGCAGCAGTGCATGCAAATTGATCCAATGTATTTATTGATTTCTCGTGCAAATCATGCTTTCTTCTTATATTTACCCAAAAATATTGATTTATTAACTCTTTACCTTCTGCTAACCCATTTATGCAACACTAAAAATAGCCTTGTAACCCCAGAGGCGCATATACAAACTGCTAATAATACTGTCTCTGTCCCGGCTGGCTTATGGTGGCGCTCTACAGTTTCATATTTTGCATAGGGTTAAAATTTTAAAGAAAAAGTATTTCCCCAGGTTTCCTCACTAGTTATACTGGCTATTTAAAAATGACCTTGTATATCTTAGGTATTGTTGAAAGAACCTTTAATTCCCTTTATTTTGGTGTATGATTGATTGGTGTAATATGGGTTATAGAGTATACAGCTTGGCCTTACTCCAGACGTGCACCATTCAAAAAAGTGCTAGCTCCACTTGGTCATTTTCACTTCCTGAACTTCATAGGTAAATTGTAAAAAAAAGGGCCGATAACTTTTTTTACATTTTATATATTTGGTAATTCATTCATTGCACTTTCAGAAGCTGGTATTGTCTAGTCTGGCAAAATTCATTTTCCCTATTTTAGACAAATTCAGGCTGATTTTTGGAGCACAAGGGAGCAGTCATTTTAGTTAGCAATGTGCTAAGATCATTTACAATTTCCAAAAGTACAATATCCAAAGAAATGTCAGCCACATTACATTAAAGTAGCATAGAGGTATGCCAACATTCTCTCCACTGTGCATGTTTTAAATGCAAACAACTTCACCATACATACGTCACTCTGTCAAAAGTACATAACTGGTGAGCGCCCCCTATACATGCATTTCCAGCCAAGGGTTGGGAAACCCCAGAGACGCATACAAATGTTTCATATTAAAGCTTTAAACTGGATGAAATTGCAAACATCCGGTCTTTTTAACAATATTTAGCCAATGATAATAGTCGTTACATAAAATGATGAAAGTGTTCTACAGGTATTAATAGCTTTAAAGCATATAAGCAGGAATTTCCTTTGAAAACGAGGTCAGTTGTCAAAGTGAAACAAAATGGCAACATTCATGTATTCCAACGATGATTCCAACAAAAGTTTTGAAGGCTTTGAAATTGATGACATTGTCTTTAATGATCCAATTAAAGATGAAGGATCAGACATAGTTTAAGTCCTGTTTCGACACATGACATTTCAGACTTGTCTGAATCTGAGGATGAAACGCATGACGATCTTTTCTGGTCGGATCATGTGGGACCGTTACATGTGGACGACTTACAGCAGATTCAGGGCCAACATTTAATTTTGATGAAAATGCAAGGGAGATTTCTTTTTACATTTTTAATTTTTTGAAGAAATATTCCAGTTATGTAAAATAGTGGTGAGAGCAAATGGTAACATTTGTCTCCCTTGTTTCATTTCCTTCCAAGATAAACAATAAATGCGGCCTATTTGTCATCTGTTTTTACAAAATAGTACTGTTTCCAATATTTTCTTGTGGTTTTGGGTATGCTTCGTTAAATTTACATCATGTATGTGGTGGTTTTGGGTGAATTGTGTGACCAATACAATTTGCCTCGTGATACAGTCCTTTTATCTGTTTTTATATGACAACCTATAATAGGTTTGAATTAGTCCTCATAAATTAGGGTCATTTAGGGATAGGGCCACTAATTCTTCTCCCATACACCTTAATGTTAATATATTAATAACAATAATACATTAGATTGGTATACAAACCCCACAAAATGGTTTTGAAGGAATATTCTCACTTTGATTTTAGCAACAAGGGATTTATTTTTCATAAGTTTAGAATCAATAAAAATGAAATGGTTTCTGAATAATTTTGAGTGTGCTGAATCAAAAAATGAAATTACCGTAATGGTATCTTTTCAGATAAATTCACGGGAAGCATTCAAACACGTGTACCTTTCACCATTTTTTTATATTGGTCCTGGTCACTTTTTGCAAAATCTTGACCTCATGTTCTTTCAGGCTGACATTTGCAAATTTCTTACATATGGTTTTATAGAACTGTTGGGTCAGCAATCAGCTGTAAGAATAAATAGACTTTTCCCCTGTTCCAGGTACTTTGGAAGCCTTTTTATGGCTGTTTTTGTCAGGTTCCCCCCCCCCCCCCGTTTGTATGAAATACTATATTCTTGAGTCATATACATGTTGAAATTATATGTTGCTGTTAAAATTTGATATCATTTCAAATAAATTCACAGCATGCATTCAAATACATGCACCATCCACAATTTTAATACTGGTCTTTGGTCACTTTTTGAAAAATCTTGACCTCATTGTTATTTCAGTCTGAAATTTGCATAATTCTTACATATAGTAATATAGAAATATAGTGTGAACATTCAGCTGTAATAATACATTTAATATTTTCATTGTTTTGGGTACTTCTGAAGCCTTTTTCTGCCTTGGTTAAGCGCCCTTACCAATATTTTTTTCATAAAATACCATAATGACAAGTCAAAAACAAATTGAAATTATATCTTAGTCTTAAAATAGTGCATAATCATTACATTATTCTTGTTCATATATATGTTGATCTGAAATCACAATTTAATGAACAACAATTGCCACTTTAGAATTAAATTATGATAATATAGTTTTGGTCAATTTTTATATCTTTAAAATTAATAATACAAAAGAAACAACCAGAAAAATAACTTACATAGAATACTTGCACAATTCTACAAAGGATGTCAGTCACATGGACAAAATTAATGAAAAATTCCTCATTCACTTTTTTAAACTGTACAGGTTTTCCACTAATTTATTATTACATTAAGTCTGCGTTTCTATGGTGTAAATTGTATATGTTGCAACATTAAATTTGGGTATTTTTTTTTTTTAATACTTAATAATTCTGATCAATGAAAAATGAAATTCTCATATATTTCCACTGATCAATGAAAAATGAAATTCTCATTTATTTCCACCAAATATGTTATACTAAAGGTCCAATGTCATATACGCTAAATATAGACAGTTGACCTTTGAACCATGAATACATTCAGATGTAACGTTGGCTTTTTACATAGGAAAGCAGAGAAAGTACTAGGGGTAATAAGGTTGACATTTTGAGAAAATCTAAATGTTGATCGCAAGCTACTGATTTGTAGAAGAAAAAATATATTCATCCTGGTATGACCTAACCATCCAATTAAGACTTGATACAAATTATTTTTATATATTTGCAGATCATTCAAGAGTGGTAGCCCAACAGAAGTGTATCTGACAGCTGATCTAATGGCCAGGAAAGGAGAATGGGCAGACCATGCCATCTTAGTTGCAATGGCTAGGAAGCTACACATAGATATTATGATTGTAACTAGCTCACCATCATCAAGTCCTGATGACATCATTGTGTGAGTTGTTGGACAAAGAGCATTTCAGGGGGAATCCATTCTTCTAGGACATGCCTGGGAATCCTATTACAAGTCATTAGAACCCATAGGTAAGATGAAAAGTAACTTGAATTTATATTTTAAATACCAATAATAGCTTATTTGTCCCTGTTATTAACCGTTTACCTTTCCATATGGAAAGACATTGTCTGTGCCAGATGCACCAACTCCCTATTGTAGAAATTCTTAAAACGTGCATTGACCCAGTCTGATCTACATCATCAGTGCATGCTCGATATAGCTTCCTCATTCTTTTCTGGACGACCATGCAGTTGACATGGGGAAGACAAACTCTGAAAACAGTGCCTATAAGCGCTATGGTTGTTAAACATACCAGGGCTTATCAATAGTCCTTGCAGTGGCATTTATAACAAGCCCATGTTTATCAGTTTCAAGTTCCATTGTTAATTTGAATTAGTGCATTGTTCACACGACGATCCACCCACTCTTTCCTCTCTTACGTAAATACATGGGACTTTTCTAAAGTAATAATACTCGTGCTTGACAATTACTCCTTTATAAAAAGTCAATTTTGGATAGGAGCACAGATATTCCTTGTGATTATTGTTTATAATAGGTTATAATACAATATGTTTTCAAAACACAGAATCTTTGATCGACTTTTCAAATTTATGGATTTTAGTCTTCTTTCTCAGTGTTTAAGTGCTGTTTTTATAACATCACTTAAAACACAGATATGTTCTGGTATTTATGAATAATATCAGATTAAACCCCGACTTGTAATATAGGAAAAGATATATAAAAATAAACAGCAGTATGAGATAATGAGGCAGGCACTACCCTAGTTTGTTATATTGGCATTGACTCTGTTATAGTGTCATAAGTTTATTTTCTCTGGACTTATCTTTGTTTTGTTTTTTTCTCAATGTCTCAAACAGCTGGTAGGTGTGGACATAGGAAAAGCCCATGGGATACCGCCCCAGAAGCTAGCACAGTAATATCCCAGGAGGGGATTACACTGAGCCCAAATAAGGAAAGCCCATCATGGTATCCAAGTTTCTGCTTTAAGTTATAGATCATTGACTGGCAACTTATCTCCCAATAGCTACTGACATGATATAGAGTAGAGGTCTGCAAGGCAGTATTAATCTAGGTCTAGTGCTAAAGATGGGTTCAGATACACACCCCTCTCATATGTTGCGTAGTCATACCACATCGACTGGGCTAGGAAATTGGACCAATACGTTTTCCTTCCTCTGTTCCCTTTGAATCTTTTTGGAATATGGAACACACACACACACACACACACACAACCAATAAGAGATCTATAAGTACCATGGGTATCATCTATGTGAACTCCTGCATGTACAAGTGATGGCATCCAACAACCATCACATATTTTGCATAAAAGGTCATCTAGGGAGGTGATGGTTAAGCCCCCTCCCACTAAGGGACCAAAGAGAGATGAGATTTCTTCCTATCTTGTTATCACACCTATTGGGAACAATTCTGTCACTCCCACGCTGAGACGCAGAATATATATGTCCCTACATCCTGGCCTTCTCCACAGAGATTGCATGGGCTACAGTTCTACTGTTCACACCTAGCTTTGCAACAGGAAGATCTCTTGTCAGTTCTAGGAGATTCGCAAGAATTTACTGAAACCCAAGAGGACAGGGTATATCCTACTCTCCCAAAGTTCTCCAAACCCCTCACCACTATTGTCTTGAAGTCTACTGCCTTCTTCACCCTGCCATGTGCCCAAAACCAAAGTGTTTGAATGACATTAAGATTCTCTATTGTTTAAAGAAATTGTCAGAGGCAATGCCATACTGGATTTACTGCTACTTCCCCAGTTTCTGATGGTTAGCGAAGTTGCAAAATGGCTGAGCAAAGGTCAAGAAATGGTGAGAGACAATAAACAATGGTCGGTCCCTCTTGCTAAATTGATACCCTTAACTTAGCCTCGAGTTATAAAGTGCATTCACCTGCCTAGCCATTGAAACCTCCTCACAAATGAGCATTTCAACAGGGTTCTTTTGCTTCCTTCTCAGTTTAAATCCTTAGAGGCTTTAGAATCAAAGGCCAGGTCATTAGTGTCTACAGCTTCACATGCTGACCTGTTTTCAGCGGCTTCCTTCAGTTTACTGAAAGAAGAATCATTATCACCCACTGCCATTGCAACGGCTGTTAGAAGCAGTGGCAAAGACTTCATGACATGCATTGTCAAAGGTGGTGGCATTGTCTGCAGACCTGCTTCATCTCCATCGAGATGTAGCCTTGAACATAACAAAAATCTTCTGAGGGCTGTACCCCTGGATTCAGATACATGATTTGGCAATCTCATTTCCACTATCGCCTCTCAGGATTTTAGCGACCAACAACATAGGTCCCTTGTTTCTGTTGCTGGCCTGTTGAAATCAGCCAAGTGGCCGTGCATATCCTGATCTTTCTATGGGCAGAGTTCCCACGCGGGTCTGGAATTCTGGAAAAAGTCTTAAATTTGAAAATTGCTTTTCCAGGTCTTGAAAAGGTTTGGAAAAATTTAAAATTGACTAGAAAGTCTGGAAAAAGTCTTAATTTTTCGTCGTTCCCTTTCACATGTCATTAATACACCTTCCCTTGACTAAGTTTAATTGTCACATTGGGTCCTAGACAATACATTCTATTGTAGTTCGAACCATGCATCGAGGAAGTTTTGCAAATGCACGTTTAAAATACGGGCTACCTAGACAATCCTAAAGGCCGAATCCTAGCGCGGTTCATATAGATGATTTAGTTCGGCAAATATGCCTACTGCATAGCTGCCAACTGTCCCGTTTTTTCCGTATTTGTCCCGTATTTTGGACCTGAATACGGGTGTATGTTTTTTTTTGCGAAAAAAAATACTTTTTTTTATTTTAAAAAAAAAATAATAAAAAATTTCCTTGCAATTTTCAGTTTAGAATGGGCACCCGGTTCCATTCTGATAGAAATGTATCGCATATATAGGAATACAGTCCTACAATATGATTGGTTCATTCGAAATCGAGGCTACCATTCCTGTCTTTATCCGCCATATTGGATTTCGCAAACAGTTACCGCTACCACTGTGTCTCATCTTCGTAATATTCAACTTCTAATCATGTTGAATAGGAAAGCAGAATATTCAGAATTTTCACCAGAAAAGACAAGAAAACAGAACTGAAAGGACAATTGTGCCATCTTGTTTAGATTTGTGAAATCATCTAGTAAAGGAGAAGACTTTACATTTTGGAAATTGTGTAATGTGATTTCGCTATTGGGCATGAGGCACACATGAAATACAAGAGCACGAAAAAGCTAATAAACATCAGCTTGCTGCTTCATCATACACAACTCAGCCTGAACTTGGATGTATATAAATACCAGAGAGAACCTTGATGTAATTCGATCGAAATTCGGTTTATTAAATTTCTTTTAGAAATGAACCTTCCTCTTTCAGTTACTAGTGTTGCTGGCGATTTATTTTGCACGCATTTTCCAGACAGTAAAATCGCAAAGGATTACTCGTATGCTAGAATGAAAACAGTTCAGTAAGAAACAGAATTGAGATTATCAATGAAAGTTGGTACATTGGAATCGATAATAATTGAAAAAAATAAACAAGGTGTGGAAAAGGCTCCTATAAACATCCTGTGTCTGAGTGTGTTGCACTCTTGCACCTTCTGAATGGGCACCCGAATGGAACAGGGTGCCCGTCCAGAAGGTGCAAGTGTGCAACACATGCATCTTTGACATTAAATAATTATGTAAGGCACTGTCCTACCTTACTGATGGTTGTATATGTTGTAAGTAGTTACATATGCATTAAAATTTTTAAAAATCAGTATTTGGTCCTGAAAATTAGTGTTTTTGTCATAAGCAATCAGTATTTTTGTACTTGGGGGTTGGCAGCTATGCTACTGGCTGATAATAGGGAGGGCAATTTATTTTAAAGCTATGAATTACATAAAATTATTGGAGCCAGAAAAGTGTTAAAAATGAGAATTTTAGCTGAAGCAGCTCTACTGAAATTGAGCTTTGAACTGAGTGGGTCACGCATGTAATCAGAAACAGAACTGATGTCATTTTGAAAGCTCGAAAATATATTACACTGCAAATATATGTCAACTTTTTGACCAAAATCGGCACACCATATAACAAATTCATAACTTTTCAAACACTAGATATGTAATTTTAATAGGTCTCATCACCAACATAAGAGGTATAAACTTTTGGACTATTCATTAGGCAATTGTTAGCAGAAATCTCTGGATTTATAAACATGGATTAACCCCATCTTATTGTTGAGGAGTGTTTTAATGTATTGCCTGAATAGTTTATTTACTACTCAGTTTACAGGTAGAAGAACGAGCTCTGTTTAAACAATGAATAGTAACATGGATTTTTAGTCTTTGATTCACATGGGTTATAAATTGTTTTCAGAGTAAATCAGTGCAAGGTGAATTCTAATGTGCAATCGGGGCCGATTTACCATACAGTTATCCTTGATAGGAATAACATCAGGATATAAGTTTTCGCTTTCTCTGAATTCACTTGAAGAAATGCAGAGATATCACAAATTTATTTAATTTAGTGTACTTTAAAAAGTGTTTGTTTTTTAACGTGTTTGCAAATTCCTAAAGTCTGGAAAATTATGATTTCAATTTTTAATCAGCTTTTGGCATAATATCTTAAAGTTTATGAGTGCAAAAAGAAAACGAAAACATAAATAAGTAATAATGAGGGTAAATCCAAGAAAGTTAACATGCAGTTCTCCTTAAAAATACATCATTCAAAATACCTTGAGTATAGCTATAAATAGCCTTATAAGGGTTCAGATCAATTAATAAATAATCTAAACATACAATTATGAAGTAAATACATTTATTTGATCAAAATACCACTATGAGAACAAGTGATTCAAGAAAGTGAAACGTAAACAGAGCTTATGTTAGTAAAAATTCTTATTTTGGAGCTAAAGTAATGAAAAGTCATTACCCATGAGCAGTGACAAAAATGTACATAATAAACGTAAGGAACAGTTTCCAAACTTGTACCAGCTGGCTAAACTAGCTATGTATATGCACCATCAGCAGGGGCGTCTCAGCATAGAGCAATATTCATATGCTGGTGAGGGACAGATTAAGCTCAGAAAAATCAACAGATTAATGCATATACAACTAGAGGTAACATCTTTTAAAGATTTTTATTTCATTAGGACTCTAACAGAGTATAGCTGGAAGAAAGATAGATGGATATTTTAGTGTTAGGTATATAGTGAACTATGGCCATTTCCTCCTCTCCCTCCTTTTGTTCTACCCCCCCATTTTCGTAACAAGTGGGCACTCCCCCCCCCCCATTACATAAAATCCTGGCAGTATCCCTGATGTGAAAGCACTGGAGTTGCAGCTGTAGAAGACAGTATAGAAGCTAAAGGGCAATGGTTAACATATGGTTTACAATGACTTTCTTTTTAAATATCATTTCTCTTTCATATTACATTTATTTATTTCTGTATTGGTTTTGTATAAGTTTCTTGCATTTAAATTAGTAACGGAAGCAGAACACTTGATACCATGAGTAGTCACTGAAAACTGGTCATTGAAAAGTCATTGAATTTCAGCTCTCCTGATCTGTATTAACCCTGTTTCATGGATTATTTCATTAATTAAGTTTTGTGTTGTGCTAGTGAGTATTCATTTTAATTTTGTCGGATTTTATTTGATTTGACATTCTTGGACCAATCTTTTTGTGTGCCTTTGTGGACCTGATATTTAAAGAATGCCTGGACATTGTGTTTATAACTCTTGTGGGAAGCAGCTGATGACTTCAAAGCCTGGATAGGGTCTTCCAAACTTAAAACTTAAGTATCATGTCGGCTATGCAGGTCAATCAACTTGTCACCTTATTAGGTCTGGAAATTTTTGTTTTTAGGTCTGAAAAAGGTCTTAAATCTTTTTCTAAATTTGTGGCAGGAACCCTGTATGGGTCAGCCACAATTTGTACCCAAACATACACAGCCACACTGGCAAAGTAACCAACCCTCCTATAAGTCCACTCCACAAACAGGATGAAATATATGGAATGGCAGGGACAGAAGAACATGTCTACTTCTGCCTCTCCTGTAGTGTATTCCTCTTCCTCAGACACATGTAGGTGCTCGATATGACCTCTTTTCGGAGGCCTGGTTGAACATCACAGAGATCAGTGGGTCCTTTCTATTGTGAAGGAGGTTTATGTGTATACTTCTTGAACTCCCTCCTCTCGCCAGGACACACATCTTCTTCCATCAAACTCTTTCAAATTAAAGGAAGAAGTGCACATTCTTCTTTGGAAAGGTCGGTGGAGAGGGTTCAAAACATCCAGTCACCAGCTTTCTGCCAAAGGATACTTCTAGTCTCCATAAAGGGCAGAAAACTGAGGCTTATTATTGACTTTTTCCCCTTAAACAAATTTCTGCAGGTGGAAACTTTCAAAATGGAAACTGCAATCTCAGTTCGGAGCTCTATCAAACTGGCCAACTGGGCAGTATCCATCGATCTTATGGATGCGTACTTCCACATCCCGATGTTTCCTTCACACAATAAATATTTCTGGTTCTCTTGAGCCATGCCATTCGGTCTAGCCTCAGCACCCAGGAGTCATGGGAGTAATAGCTGTGCACTTTAGATATTTGGGGATTCTGTTAATACAGTATTTCAACAACTGGCTACTTCACAACAGAAACAAACAATCCCTATACATTCACATAACCCACTGTTGGTCTGTGGTGACACAATATGAACTGATTCCAAATCTAGAAAATCAGAACTTGTTCCCTCTCAAAATTTTGTGTACATCGGAATGAATTTCCTTACCTCCTTGGCCCAGGTTCGTGTTCCCCAAGAGATGATACACAGAATGATGGAACTGTTAAGGACATAGTAGACCAAGACTCCATCATCGGCTCGCCTTTATCTCTCCCTTCTGGGAACCTTGAATTCTATGTCGGACTTGGTATCCTTAGGGAGATTTCATTTACGTCCTCTCTTGTTGGTGGTTTGGAAACACCACGGATTTTCTCTCAGTTCTCTCTTGGATATATGTTTCAGTACCACTTAAAGTGGTTGTACAATCAAGATATCTTTCTGAGAGGAGTTCACCTGCAAACCCCAGAATCAGACTCTTTCTACACTGACACATCAGATTCAAGTTGGGGGATGGGGGCTTGTTTAGAGCTGGAAGGAGTACTTCTCCTTGGCCATTGGACACGGGAAGATGGTTTCCTCAACATAAACAATTTAGAAATGAAAGCTGTGTTCTTTGCCCTAAAGGGATCTGTAGAACACGTCAGAAGGCATTGCATCATGATCTCCTGACAACACATCAGTGATTGTGTACCTCAGATACCAAGGAGGTACCCATACTCCTTCTCTCTGCATAGGAGTCTAAAACCTTCTTCATTGAGCACAATCAGAAGGGATTAGACTCAGAGTTCATCACATTCCCAGGGGCAAAACCATTCTGGCAGGCAGTCTGTCCAGTACAGGCAAAATATTCTAACAATGGTTTCTTCATCAAGCAGCGGTAGAGCCTCTGTTCAGTCTATGGGAGCTACCTCTAGTGGAAGTTTTCATGACAAAACTCAACAACAAGCTTCTGTTTTATGTCTCTCCAGTCCCAGACCAGACAGCGTGTGCAGCAGATGCGTTCAGTCTCATCTGGGATCTGTTGTTTGCTTATGCATTCACACCCTTCAGGTTGATTGTGCAAGAACAGGCTGTCCAACACACGGGTCATCCTGATTGCACCTCTGTGGCCTCAGCGATCATGGTTCAACGACTTACATGACCTATTGATCGACATACCAAGGATATTACCTCCTTGGGTCAATCTCCTCTCACATCACAGAGACACTCTGCTTCACACCAATACCCAGATCCTCCACCTTCACGCTTGGCTCATCTGAAACTATCAATCCGCCAGGGAAAAGTTTCAAGCAAAGATGCTTCACCGTCTCCAGCATGTTTTTGGCATTCAAGATACAGCCTTACTATGGTTCAAGTCCTACTTGGTCAACAGGACACAAATTGTGTCCGCAAATGGAAAACACTCCAGCCCAGTTGATCTATGTTGTGGTGTTCCACAGGGGTCTGTTCTTGGACCTGTTCTCTTCAATCTACATGCTCAGCCATTCTCAAGTGTCATAGATCATCATCCAGTGTCTCACCAATTGTATGCTGATGACACCCAAATATACAAATCTAGCCACCCAACTGAAGTTGAAGCTACCATCCAAGGCATAGAGAGGTGCATTTCCGATGTGAAATCATGGATGACATGTAACAAGCTGCAGATGAATGATGATAAAACTGAAGCCATTCAGATTACAACACAAAGACTTTCTCATTCACATCCTTTACCTCAGAAAATAAATATCAGCAACACCAACATTAAATTCACACAGTCAGTATGAAACCTAGGTGTTACTCTCAACAGTACTCTCTCATTGCACCAACATGTCATGAACATATGCAAGGCTGCATATCTTGAGCTGAGATGCATCAGCTCCATTCGCAAGTATCTTTCAGTTGATGCCACTAAAACACTTGTGTGTTCCTTAGTACTTTCAAGACTGGACTATTGTAACTCAATTCTGTCTGGTTCGTCTCAATATCTACTCCAGAAACTTCAAAAAGTTCAAAACACAGCTTCTCGGATCATCCTTAGAGTACCATGATCAGAGCACGCCTCCCCCTGCTCTGTACCCAACACTGGCTATCCATTCGATCCAGAATTAAACACAAACTTTGTTCGCTGTGCTATGTTTCGCTGACGGGCTCCAGTCCAACATACCTATCTGACCTCACCCATGTGTACACACCAGGAAGATACTTACGCTCCTCTTCTGACACTCGTATTCTCATTATTCCCACTATGAAAATTAAATCATATGGACAACGTTCTTTTGCATACCCGGGCCCAGCAAAGTGGAACGAATTGCCCACTGCACTTAGACACAAAGACACAGAGATCTCATTCAAGAGTGCTCTTAAAACTCACCTATTTCAACTGCAAGAACAGACTTAAAGACCTAATAATGTTTCCTTACCTCAAATATTTACAGTATGTTTTCTGTTTTCTAATTTCGTGGTGTTTGTTTTTATTTTTGTTATCATATCATTATATATGTTTTTTAAGTGTTGTCAAATGCTGTAGAGCACTTAGAGCTTCTAAAGATTAGGTGCTATACAAAGTCCTCATTATTATTATTATTATTATTATTATTATTATTCATTTTTATGCTGGTCAGTATATTTTCAATGTTATCAGCGTTCATTGATAGTTGTGTATTCTTCACCCAAGCTTAACGGTCTTGGCTACGACTTAAAAGTATGTTGACATTTGATGGACACGACATAATACATAATGTTTATATATTTGCTAATGACAGAGTATACACGGACAAGTGATGATAGTTAAATTGTATATTAACCCTCAGTCTGTGTCGCTGGTTGTAGAGTATCAGTTCGGCACCATCAGACCTGTTCGGCGTCCCAGACAAGCAATGATTGGTTAAAATTACGTCAAATGACTATTTTCCGAAGAGTATAAATAGGAGCGAAATTCGAAATTCATCAGATAGTTGTCAACATTAGTGCCTCTATCAACATCTCTCCACCACATAAAAAGAACACTGTATTGAGGTAGTTATAATTACAACTTTATTGAATGACATAGATACTTATAAAAATAAGACAATTCTACAAATTTTGATTTCTTTATTTTCAAAAATATACTGGAATTACATGTATATATAGTACAACAATAGGAATCAATTCAATTCACTGCTGTTGATTCAAGCCTAATATAAAAGTAATATTGTGCCACATAAATAAGCAGCTATCTCCCGCCACACTAAGAATTTAGGGCTAACTTTCAAAATACTTACTCCGTGGCTCGTCCATTTCTTGCTGAATAATTATGTTACGGTTATGAAGGCCAGAATATTATAGCATTTGTGTATTGCGTATGTTACACATATCAAAAACATAGATTCAAGTTTTAGTCATATTTCCTTTATTAAGCACCTTTGAGCATTTCTTTACATTTATTATTGCATTTACACAAGTTAGCCCATACCCCCCCCCCCAATCTGTTACAGTATATATTACTCAAGTACACCAGCCACCCTCCTCACTGGCAAATTCAGCTGAACAATAGTGGCATAACCTGTCACTGACATTAAAATGTAGTTTTGGTGGGGTGGGGGTGTAAAACTAATTTTAATTATGAAATATTTATCTATCACTATTGGATGCCCTCCTCCCACCCTGCTCTGATGTCCTTCATATGCCACCATCATGCAAAGAATGAGGAAGCGCTACTGAGCGTGTGCTGATGACGTAGATCAGATGGGGTTGATGCACATGTTTTAAGAATTTCTAGCACAGGGAGTTGGTGCATCTGGCATGGACAAAGTCTTTACATATGGAAAGGTAAATGCCTAATAATAGTGACATGTAGGTATTACATAATTAAAATTAGTTTTACTCCCCCAAAAATTACATTTTGTTTTATTTAAATCATTTTGTTGAGAAGTAGAGTAGTTATGTAATGTGATAAATTTTAGTAATTTTCATATTATTTGATCGGAATAATATAATTTTGTACAAGGTATATCATATTACACCCAAGAAACACAGTGCAAGTGTATGACAGTTGTGTTTTTGGAAATTTTACATTCCCTGAAGCACTCAGAATGGATGATTCCTTATTAAGTTCTCTGTGTGTGCCTTGCCCATTCTTATTATGTTTGTCCAAATCAGTTGGACACGTCAGAAACACTAAAATCAATGTCAGCTGAGCAAGACTGGTAATTAGCGGGGGTGGTTCCTTTGTTGACGTGAAAAAAATGTTAATGTTTATGTTTCGAGTGTAAACTATTTAGGTAAAGAAACACATTCCCATAATCATGACTGCTTCCAGACCATAACATACTGGATATGGTAAGTGCTTTAATTTTGCTGAATATTATATTCCTGTCTTCTAAAGGATATTTTAAATATTTCTTGCAAGCATAACTGTACCAGTCTTCTTGTAATGGTATTTAAATTAGCATATACTTTGCACTAAATGGACAAAATGGTATCCCATCTTCTAACACTATGACATTATTACATGTCCAAACAACCAAAGTAGTATTACATCTTCAAACACCATAACATTAGTACCTGTCCAAAATCGCAAAGTAGTATCCCATCTTAAAACACTATGACATTATTACCTGTCCAAAATCGCAAAGTAGTATTACATCTTCAAACACCATGACATTAGTACCTGTCAAAATCGCAAAGTAGTATCCCATCTTAAAACACTATGACATGAATACCTATTCAGATCTCTGTATTTTAGTTAATTTGATGAGTTATGCATTAGAGGTGTACATCTTTCGAGTTAGTTCAATAAATGCTGGGACTTCTATAGATGTTGTAATGAATCTGCATATGTGTATTTATAAGCAAATATGTGACAGTGGAGAATTTAAATGCTGAATGTCTTATGACTAACTGATGAAATGTTCTCTAGTTTAGCTAGACTGGTGACACTGCCTTATGCTAATAAATTCATATTTAACACAGAGACTGTCTATTTTTGTGTCTGGTGACATTGCCTTATGCCAGTAAATTAATATTTAACAAAAAAACTATTTTAGCTAGACTGGTGACATTGCCTTTTGCCAGTAAATTCATATTTAACACAATCTATTTTAGCTATACTGGTGAAACTGCTGTATGCCAGTAAATTCATATTTAACACCAAGACTGTTGAGTTTAGCTAGACTGGTTACACTGCCTTATACCCATAAATTTGTATTTAACACAGAGACTGTATGGTTCAGATAGACTGGTGATGCTGTCTATGCCAGTAAATTCATATATAACGCAATGACTGGTGTTATGTATATTTCATTTGTATTATGTGTCGGCTTTTCTTAATGATTATATGTTATGTATATTTATAATTTGTAATTGACCTAGTCCAAAATAAAGTTCTTGGTATACCTGACTAGGGACACTGATTTTGAAAACTACATAATGTTTATCTTCATCTGAGTCTAGGACATTGGTATTCCCCAATGAAAAAGATCTTGTGTACCTGATGTTTGTCATGTTCTTTTTTATAATCTTAGTAATAGCAAGAGACTTCATATTGTTGCCTCTAACCTTGAAGGACTTTTATTAGACTTCAGTATTGTTGCCTATAACCTTATATAAATTTTCACTATTGTTGCTTATGACATTAAAGAAATTTTATCAGACTTCATTATTGTTGCATATAACCTTGAAGAAATTATGTCAGACTTCACTATTGTTGCTTATGACATTAAAGAAATTTTATCAGACTTCATTATTGTTGCATATAACCTTGAAGAAATTATATCAGACTTCACTATTGTTGCTTATGACATTAAAGAAATTTTATCAGACTTCATTATTGTTGCATATAACATTGAAGAAATTTTATCAGACTTGAGAAGAATAAGTAAAATTGACTTGATACAAAGTTTGGCAAATATACTGCATAGGGTTGTGCTCTTACCACATAGGTTAGGTAAGTGATATCAGATCCACTTGGGCCTCTTGTTTGGATAAACTAGTAGACTTCAAAGCCTATTAGCACATATATGAAAGGTGTATTTACTACATAAGCCAAGTAAAAGATGTCGGATCCTCTTGTTTACTTAGTCTTCTAGATTTCACTGCCTACTAACACATATAAAAAAGGTGTATTAAGATATTACAAGACTACATAAGCCAGATAACACCTATATAAAAATGATATTTAGATATAACAATACTACACCTGCCATGCAACACATATAAGTGTATTTAGATCTTTCCAAGACTAAGCAACATATCATATGCCTAATATCATTGCTAGAATGTTGTTTTCTTAGGCTATCCATTACATTCCTACACAGTGTGAAATATTGTACCAATCCCATTACATTCCTTCATGTACTGTGGAATATTGTACCAATCCCATTGTATTCCTTCACATACTGTGGAGTATTGTACCAATCCCTCTATATTCATATACATAGTGTGGAATATTGTACCAGTCCCATTACATTACTACACATAGTGTGGAATATTGTGCCAATTCCATTACATTCCTACACAGTGCAATATTGTACCAATCCATTACATTCATACACATAGTGTGGAAAATTTCAGGTTCATTTGGTATCACTTGAAATGTTTTGCCTCTGCATTCCGTGTCAAGTGAAATGATCTTTGCATTTAATATGACCTGAAATGATTTTTCGCAACATGTAATATCCCATGAATCTGTAGTCATTCATTACAAAAAGCATCACCTAAAGTGTTTATTCATTACATTTAGTGTCACCAAATAAAGTTTTTCTTTTCATTTAGCAGCAGTGACTACAATGATTTTTCGTTACATTTAGTATTCACTTAAAATCTCTTTTGTTTACCTTCAATATCACCTGAAATATTTTATTTTATTTTTAGGATCACCTGAAATGTTTTTCTATACATTTAGTATCACGTGAAATGAGTTTTCGATAACATTTATTATCATCTGAAATGAGCTTTCTCTTTTCATTAAGTATTACCTGAAATGGTTTCTCTTTGCATTTAGTATCATCTGAAATAAGTTTGCATTTCATTTAATATCACCTAAAAAAAAAATTTTGTTACATTTAATATCACCTAAAATGGTTTTTCTTTACATTCAGTGTCATTTGAAATGGTTTTGCATTACATTTAGTATGGTCTTAAATAGTTTCTATTTACATTTAGTATTGCCTAAACTTTTTTTCTTTACACCAGCTTACTTAAGCTCCCCCATCCTATTTGTTGCAAAGTTTCATACCTTCTTATTTTTAAATCAGAATTGATGGACTGTCTTAGGAATGTGTCATTCTGCTCTTATATAAACATTAAGTTAATCCAGAAATTCTCATAAAACAGGTCTAGCCTGTGAGCAATAATTACGATTTCTTCTCAGAACAAACAAGATCTATATCAATTTGGAAACATGTTTTACAACCAATTGTATTTCAATTAAATTTGCAGAAATGAATTAAAGAAATTGCAATTAGCAATACATTTTATCATAATAGAACTTGACAATTACTTTACACTTTCTCATGTATTAAAGTATTTTCCCACTTGGAAACAGTTTAAATATTAAACATTTTCATTTTCGCTATTTTCAGCCCCTGACAGTCTTGAGCCAGTCATAGTAGGCAGCTCTACACCAGCCCCAACAGATGTTCCTATTCCAGCCCAAACATCTGGCACCACAACAGATGTGGCAAATGGTTCTGTGTCATCTGCAGCAGCTGGTCCCACTTCTATCTACAAGACCTAGCACCCTGCAGGTGTCAACATATGGCCTTAAGCCATCACCAACAGCAGATGTCATGCAAGCACCTGCATTAGGTTCAACAACATCAACAACTACTGGCTTCATGTAGGGCCCAACATCTACTTCCACATCATCCATAACAGCCACTCCCACATTATCCCCAACATACAGTTCCAAACCATCTGATATCATGCAGACTGCAGTGTCTAGTTCTATAACTCTTGTCATGGAATCCCTGACATTTGGATCTACAACTTCTGATATAATGCAAGCCCCAGGATATGCTTCTACAATATCTGATGTTACATCAGCCCCAACAACTGTTTCCACACCATCCACAACCGATGGTCTCATGCATGCCCCAACATCTGGTTCTCCACCATCCACAACAGCTGGTTCCACACTATATACGTCCACGACAGTTGATGTCATGCAAGCCCCACCATCTGTTTCCACGTCATCCATAACTGCTAACCTCATGCCAGCCCCCATCATCCAGCTCCACAACAGCTGATGTCATGCAAGTCCCACCATTTGTTTCCCTGCCATCTACAACCAGTGGTCACATGCCAGCCCCAGCATACAGTTCCACAACAGCTGATGTCATGCAGGTTGATGACACTGGCAGGTTTATGCTCATTCCATGTCTGTTCATAAATGTTGGATCCAGAGTCCATAGACGCCTCCTGCATCATCATACAGTTACTGTCACCTGCACTCTGGACCAATATCTTGCCAACAACAGAATAGCTATTGACAGTCTTAAGAAGAAGAAAATAATAAATAACTCTCAAATGGACATCTTGTTCCCTCAAGGTGGAAACACCAACCTAGGTGAATATGATATTCCACTTTCATCTGCACTTTTCAATAACATTGTATCTACTTTAGTCCACAACAACTGAAAATGATACAGTTCTTGAGAGATGAAAGAAATAAAATATTTGCTTATACAAAATCAATCACTGTAAATTCAAATGATTACCAGAAATTTTGGATGGACATCTCCACAACACTGGTGGCTCTAAGTAAACAATGTGGGGACCCAGATTTTGAGAATGAAATATTGAGAGATTCAAGGCATCCAGGTGTCAACAGTTCAAGGTACATCTTTCCTTATTACACAACAAGCATGCCTCAGAAGGATTGAAACTCTTGAAAGACTTGTTCAGGCTTTGATTTCAAGCCAATCTCAAGATTCTGTATTGACTGATTTATAATCTTGTCCATAGATTTTCCATGCCAGTCTATTCTCCTGAGTCCATGACATCGTTTGTAGCTTTTCTGTACTGATTGATTCTGCCTTGAAACTCTATGAAGATTCTACAAGTCACTGTCATCAGATTCGGTAACCATGTGTAATCTGAGACCCTGTAAAGTTAACTACAAACTTGAACTCATTATTTTATTTATGACAACTCCATCTCAAACAAAGCTAACACAAGCAGTGATGACCCTAACCCTTGTATCTACATCCACATTTGTCATCTTACAGGTCGCAAATACATGGACAAGTACCTAAATCATAGGAACAGGCTCATGGCAGCAAATATGATTTTAAAAACTGAATCCTCAGGACAATTGACATGCTGGGACTTCAAATACATGTATGACATTAACATGTACAACGATGACAAATGCTCAATCTGAAATTCCACGCAACATCTATCAATGGCAAACTTTCGGTTCTGAACATATACTCGGGTAATTTAAACTGCTAAAACAGAGTTAACAGAATAAAACCAGTAAAGCTTTTTTCTTTTGACATTTTACATCTTTTCAATTTTAAAGGATTCATCATTTTAAAATTCAAATTAAGATCCTTTTGAAACTGACAAATATTTTTAAGGAAATGCTTTTCATACGTCTCAATGCCTTGAACTCAGAGATAGATACCTGTAAAAAAAAATAAGAAAAGAACTGATAGGCACTATTAAAAATTGGAACTATATGAGACACCCCCTAAGATAAACAATCTTAAATCCTGAACATAATCAGACGGTGCTCTATAATGGCCACCAGTGTTGTAACTACGTTTCATGTCATGATACAAAAATGAGACCCCACATTTTGGCAGAATTGAGTGAGATACAAAAATATATGTCAAATAACCCACTTTTAATTGTAATTTATCTATATTTGACATGACATGTTAATGTGCAAGTTGCATGGCTTTTAAAACGACCTGCTGTTGAATGAAGCTCTTTTAACACCTTTGTATTACACCACTCCCTTGATAACTCGTGCCCTGATAACTCGTAAACCCGCTTATAAAACATGAGGTCAGGCGTGGATCCCATTTTTTAAACCATAAAATACCCCAAAAATGTATCCCTGTTTGTTGAACTTGAATAAAATCACAATCAAAATGTAACTGAAATGTTGATATATTGCTCATTTTATGTTTGTAAATGGTAGATAGGACCTGGAAATTTTAATCAACATTTTGAAATTATCAACTTTTAATAAGAAGTCATATAATTGGTTACACTTTCTTTCCAAACGACATTCTTAGTACACCGTAATTAAAGATATTCCAGGAAATTTTGATCACTGAAAATGTCATGCCTAGTGTAGGCAGTACATCAATATTTAAATGCCAATTCAGTAATTTTTATTAAGTGAAATTTGTGTTTCAATTCCATCTTTTAGTTCCTCTTAAGTGTAATCATCCTAAATACAGTGTGTATTTAAACATAAAATGTGTCAATCTACCGTAACAGCTATGTCTGCAAGCGTTTCTCTGAGAACCTAATTAAGTGCCAACCGTGTTTTGATAACTGACTTGCGGCGGTATTTGTTGTATTGTTGCACTGAATCAAAAGCTGGCCCCCTTTGTATTATCACGTTAATTTTGTCTTTGGAATAAAAGAAAAGTTAAAAGGCACGCAGATCCTACAAACTTAAAATCTAGCGGCCCTGGTCA
The DNA here is from genome assembly GCA_016617855.1 of Megalonaias nervosa. Lineage (NCBI taxonomy): Eukaryota > Metazoa > Mollusca > Bivalvia > Unionida > Unionidae > Megalonaias > Megalonaias nervosa. Next base: position 14,744 of record JAECUM010012774.1, on the reverse strand, counting down.
TATGTCGGGTGAACTCACTTCATTTGATCAGTTGAACACTGTTATAAATGTTATTGTATATGTAACATAAACTACCTTAAATTGACCGATTCATTCATAACTGTGATAAAAGATAGCAAGACAACCAAGCGAAACAAATACTTAGTAAAATAAAGAGCTTGGTTTCACAGATTTGGACCATATCAACGGCTAGTCTAGTTCCCGGTCCCTCTGACTCCTGATTTGGCAGGATACTATTAAATACCACTCTGGGAACCAGAGTAATCAACAAAACAAAAAGCAGTGATGTAATACACGTTTTCGCATACACGTGATGGTTGGACGTCTTGAAAATAAATGTTTATACAGAATAAACGAACAACTTCATTAGAAAAAGTGCATTATTAACAATTATTACTGACATGGTTGTAAAATGAGGATTCAGTCATTACACAGCCCAGTTCCCTAAAACTGCCCTCCCACCGGGCAGTTTTCTCAATGACTAAGTGGATTTTTTTCAATTTTTGGAGGTCTCTTGGTAACTCACGCCCTTGCTTATAGTACAGTCTATGTTTGTGGACCCCATTGTGCGCTAGTTATTGAGGAAGAGGTGTATAAACATGAATTCCCTCACCAATTAGATTGGTAATGCAATCAGAGTAACACCATACAGACTTTGTTGAGATACATACTAGGGGTGAAACAATGCATCAGTACTTTTGCTGAAACAATACACATATCGATACAAGACTGAGATGGAGAATTGATACAAAACGATACTTAATATGCATGTTAGTTTAGTCTTCAGCAATCGTGAATAATTATTATAAGTTACCTTGTTATTCTGTAAAATTATAATTCATCTATAACGGCATTTGCAGTCAAAGGCACTCATGTTTATTAGTAAAAACGAAAAGACTACTTGAGAATACCCACTTGCAGTCTGCAAGTTAACACAGTGACATGGTTTGTAATCTGGCTCCCCCCCCCCAAATTCCATGCTAATTATCTTAACCTAGATGTATGTTCAGCATATACTGTACATTCCAAACGTATTCCACATGTATAATGAAGTACTTTACTCATCACTTAATAACCACTTTCACTTTAAGCTTCTGCTTTGAATGTATGTTGACTCCTTTGGTCAATTTGAAAGCTACGCTACCAGTGTGTTGCATGGTGAAATGTTACATTGAATTCTCATATGTGGTTATTGCTTTTCTAGTCCAGGTTAAACAGTAACCATCAATCAGAAATCAATGTATGACAAACAGGAAGTATTGGCAGAGCAAGAGAGAGAATTTGCAGGAAAGTCATTAGATATGTCAAGTACTTCAGCGGAGATGATGTTAGGGTGTGCGAATAGTGCAAAATTTGTACGAACTCGCTCCAGTGGCCCAGTTGTTAGAACGGCCGTCTCGGATGTGGGAGGTCGCGGGTTCAAACCCCCAACCGAGTCATACCAACAACTTCAAAAAATGGTACTAAGAGCTGCCTCACTTGGCCCTCAGCATTAAGAGGTTAGTGTTAGGACTGGTCAGCCTGGTGTCAGGATAACGTGACTGGGTGGGACATCATGCTATATGTCTACAGCATGATGCCCCAGTGCTAAACATCACTATAAACTGTCGCACTGCAGATATCATAGCGATATGACTGAAAAATTGTTAAAACTACGTTAAAAATCTAAATCACACGAACTCGTGCTCTTGGAGAACAGTGAAACATGAGAACTCTCGCAAATTCATTGAAAGTCTCATATATGAAAATGTGTTCTGCGAAGTATACATTTTTTATTTAACTGTTCTTGTCACGACATCTGTTTTTTTGGATAGCAACTATTCCACATCTGGGTTCTTCAAGCACGACATGAATGGTTGTGAAACTAAATCTGATTAGCACAACGTGCCCAGGAATAAGCATTATGGCGTAGTTGAACCATTCATGAAGTAAGTTTTACAAATGTGTTGTTAAAATACGGGCTACTTTGAAAACCCAAAATGTCTGATTCCGGGCTTGGTTCTTTCCTATTTCGTTCGGCAGATACTTGCTGATGATAGTGATGATGACAATAAATTTTAAAGTTCTGAAGTGTATTGGATTATTGAAGCTGGGAAAGTGTTAATGGAGATACCAGTGAGTGATTTTGAGCCCGAAATGGTGTTAAATAGGAGTCAGATGTACATGCTGGATGGACAAAAAATAGATGGCTTGAACCTTTTAGTGGTATTACGAAATTGAATGTACAAAGGGCAGAATGCTGAACCTAATTAAAATACAGACAATTTAAATGTATGATGCAATTTTCATTTTTTTTTTTTAATTAATCAAATTCGCCCTGTGGATGATATGCTACAAAACAACATACATCAGGGTTATAAAATGCAATTAAGAAGTAAAGATATTTATTTTAATACCTCTGACTGCACAAGCATTGATGGACTAAATACATTATTATTTTACAGATAAGAAATTTGGCATAGTAGTCAGTAAACTACAGATTTAACAAAGGAAGTTTGTGTTAGTGCAAAATCCTGTTTTGGAACAGATGTATCCAAAAGATAATATCTTTGAGCTCTGGAAATTTGTAAATAACAGTCACAGAGATCAGTTTCCCAACATATTCAAGCTGACAAAGCTAGCAATGTATATGTCCCTTCAGAAAGAAGCAAAGAACAATATTGATACAAAGAAAAGGAGCAGAGCATGCTCAGAAATAATTAACATATTAATGCTTATACAACTACAGGTGACATCTGTCAAAGGTGTTGATTTCAGTAGAGCTCTATGAAAGTGGAGCAGGAAGAAAGAGGTATTGAAGCTCAAATAAATATTGACCTATGACTGTTTCTTCCTCCCCCTTCATTTTTCTTTTATAAAGGGGGGGGGGTCTCCCTTAAGATAACATCCTGTCATCATTTATTCTTAAATTGTAGATGGGGAACAAATTTGGAATTTCTCTTTTTTATGCAGAGGTATTTCACTAGTGAACGAAGGCACTGATGGAATAAATGAAATTATGATAGAATGGGACAGATTTCAAACTGCTCAAGTTTATCACCTTGTGTAACTAAAAAACTATAAAGAATATGACTGGCTTTAGTCAGTTGTTTTCCTTCTTCACTAACAAATACAAGTACCTGTGGCTGCAGCTTTCTTTTGTACAAGTAGGAAGTAAAACGTGATGGATTTTGTTGGTATTCAAGCTTATTTCAATGCCCAGATTTGTTCTAGATGAGATTTTCTTTGCACAAGGAAATTGCATTATTTCCTCTGTTTTGAAGTTAACATTGTAATGTCTTGCAAGTGTAACCGAGACAGAATTGGTAATAAGATGTTTTCAGACCTTTTATGTTGTACAAAACAAAGGGAGTTAAATGGAGCCTCCATTAAATGGCCTAAAACGTTGGATAAAACTCACTGCAACCAACAGGTAGTCTGTTTGAAAGTATTGTTGTTTTTTCATCAATGAGAATTTGCATATAAATATATGATAACTATATGTCTATCTGTCGTCTGCATACTGGAAATAGGACCGGAATGTCTACATGCAGCTATTCCAGTCTTTACATTAAAAAAGAAAATGAAAAATACTGAAATTATTTTGTCTCATTATCATTGCTGGCCTAATAAGAGTTGTTATTACCGGTACATGAGGTGAGCGGCAATCCATTTAGTATGTACACAGCCATTTTTCGATCCCCTCCCCCCTGTTGCATAGCTTACTTTTTTCTACCCCCTCCCAAGTGTGTATGTATGCTTTTCCTTAGTACCTCCCTTCAAACACTGTCAGTTTGTTTGCATTTTGAATCGAATGGGAGTTTCTTTTGTAACTCATATTTGCATGGGTGAGTCTGTTTTCAAACAACCAATGAGATATTTCTCTGTGTTCTGTAAATTTTGGAGTTACATCTGATCTAATATTTACAATAGTTCCTCCTTTTCATTTTTTTAATTTTGTAAAAAATACTAAAACTGTATATTGCAAATATTGTATGCAGACAACAGTTTTAACTGTAAATGTGTCATCCTGGAAATCAGAAAAGGACATGGGCTCATCTCGTTGCTTTCATTTTACTTATCATTCATACTGTACTGAAAAAAAACTACAAGGGAGGGCAATTCTCTCCATTCTCACACAACTTGTATGGCCATGATCACCTGCTTAATGAGGAATTTCAATGTGCTTAATGGATGATTGCCGTCTCACTGGCCAACACTGCATGTATTTATAATTTATTTCCTTGATGCTTTTCCTTTTTAAAATTGGTAATGGGGTACAAACAAATTGAAAGCTGTGCAAATACTATAGGTTCTTTGTTTTTGGCTAAGGCAAATAGGTTTTATTGCAGCTATAATAAAGTTTATGTCATTAGGTATGTATGTAATACTTGGTCTTATTCCCCCCTCCCTCCCCCCCCCCATATCCACATTTCAAGCCCCCTTCCCCCTCTGTGTGTAAATAATAAATTGATAGACCCAGACAAAACAAAGTTTAAGCCAACATAAGCTTCATGTTGAATATAACACAAATCACCTCACAAAGGCTCTGGTGCATTCATTATGTAAATTATTCAAGGGGAAAAAAGCGACATGGAAAGCAACAATTGTGTTGTATGCTGTGTTTATTTTGGAGATGACGAACATACCAAAACATTGGTGTAATGTCAAATAGATTAGAACATGACATGCAATAGACAAAATCTAAACATATGAAGTCAACAATGTTTAATTCAACATGCTACCATGGTATTGTGTTAAAATTTTGTGGAAAAAATAAAACAACTATTAAGAATCGGAAGCCTCAGTGAAAATATCCCCAACACATTTTCACTTAGATTACCTAAAAAGTTACTTTTTATTTGGGTATGGATAGTGTCATTTCTGTATAGAAGTAACTGTAAATTGAGTGAATAATAATCTGTTACCAACTCATTGGCTTCAAGATAAGTTTCTTAATTTTGTTCTTAAACTTTAACTTCCTTTCCATATATTGCCAATTATTATGATAGTTACAAGATAATCTTTTAAACTGTCACAGTAATTAAACAGAAATAATGCAACTGAATCCATGAAACTAGTTAATTTAAAATCTCACATAAGACACTTCAAGGACATGTACAACAGTACCAACTGTTATTATGCTCTGCACTGCTTCAATTCCAAGTTTGGAAGAAAACACTGCCAGACAGTTGCCACAACAGAAAAGACTATCAGCAAGGCAATAATTAAGTGCATTAGGGATGAGTCTGAAATATTCCGATTCAAATCGGATTGCATACTTCTTTCTAAATCATATTATCAGATTGTCCGCCAGCTGCTGAGATGGAAGACCTGGAAGAAGGAGACACCCTCAATAATTACATTTATTTCTTCACCGTGTAAGGGTCCAAGCCGGTTTAATCCAATAGGCCACTGCATAAGGTGCTAAGATGGGGGGGTGAGGGGCAAAAATGAAGTACACTGATTAAATATGTAGACTAATAATATTAAGAAATCATAAATCTGAACGAGTATCATCATGGTATCGGTTTCGGCGCCCTTGAGAAGAATTGCGGAATAATGAAGGCCAATGAAGTTTCTCAGAAAACCCTAGACCCAAAAAGCTAATGAAAAAAAAACAAGACTAGCAGTTTTACTAACCATCTGGGCCACTATTTTTCATTTTTTAATTAAACAAAAATGCACAAGATAAATAGTTGGAAAGCAATAATCAAAGAGAACAGGATCTTGCAAGCAATTTCTTTTAAGGATTGAAGAAATTGCTGATTACTAGGAAAATGACATGTTCTGGAGTCTCAAAAAGTCACCCAGCAATTCTCAAATAATTAAATAATTTCACTTAAAAATACAAACCAACCAAAATCAACTTAATGGTATAAAAACATGAAGTAAGTAAATTGCTGATAATGGTGATATTAATGGTCTAGAATGATCATTGGTTTATATTACCTTAACGTTGAGTATTTTTTCATCCTCCTTGTATCCAACAATGCTTCAAAGAAATAAAGAGCTTAGGGCTGTTTAAAACTGGTCTCTTTCTGACTTGATTAAAGATACTTAATACAGAATACAGACTACCAAAATAATAGAATCTAATGGAATTGTACAATTCTATTTTTGTTGTAGATGAGTCGTTATTAACAGATGTAGAAAAATTCTTAAGGTCATTTTGATTTAAGGTATAACATTCGTGGAAGACTTGTTTTTATCAGTGTCAGATTATTACCATATTCATACATAATTTTTCTTCAAATGTTTATTATTTAGTGCAGTAATTTCCAGGCTGTATTCAGACAAAATATTTAATAAAAAAACACCCACCTCAACTGTAATTCTTTAAAAAATTTTAAAACAAGGAAGTTTGTATTTTTTTTATTACTTTTAAAAAAATATTTATACATTTTTCAAATGTTTGACTTAGTATTGCTATACTATATGTCACGTGGGTCAAATTTGCTGATGCTTCATGCTTCAAGTATGCACATATTTTCTTATAGTTAATTCGTAGTTAAGAGCACTTGGGATAATATCAATATGTATTGTGTAAGATTTTGACTATATACCCAATTCTGGACAAAGAAACTGCCTGTCTGTTGTTTAACCATTGTGCAATGACCTGTTCAAGGTTAAATTCAAGGGAATTTTACAACCAGGTAGAGACGTCTTTGTTTTGCAATCAGTCATGATGTCACGACCATCTTGGCAGCAATCTTGGGCTTTTGGGGACTGGAAACCCGAGAATAACAAGTAAGTGATAAATTAGCCCAGGGCAGTTTTCAAAGAAACCAGACCGTGTCCAATTGATACTGAGAAATTCAAATCTAGGGCGGAGTCTCAATAAGCAATTTGTCCGGACTAATTCCATTTTCCCATAAGTACATGTGGGAATGTCGCCAGATGTGGACCGTAGAGAAATTGGGAGGAATTCAGACTGTACTCCGAGTAGCCGAAGTTGTGCGCTCGTTAAAAGGCGGGAAGGAGTTCTAGTGAAATTCTAAGATTGGGTTTGCGGACAATGGCCTCTTGGCTAAGCTTTCCGGGTGCGTGCGAGAGGTGACACCTGAGGATCAGAGAGAGGGAAGACACACTGAGAGCACATGGGAGGTCTATTGTGACGTCAGCAGTTGTGGAGGCATAGTGCCGGAAGGAAACGTGGAAGAGAGTACCGGAAGTGTGTGAAGGATGGATCTGGAAGTGCCAGGATAGCACGTGGTCAAGGGTACTGGAAGTATTAAAAGAGAAACAAGAGGCGGACAGATGAGTAATAGAATCAATACTGAAGGAAACACTCTCATTTAAGACCTTGAATTGGTATGATGAGATAGTAATTGGCAATATGAATAGGTTAGACTTTGTATTTGTTAGAAAGAAATTGCGGTTGAGAAATTTTTAGAGAAAATGGTTGAATACATTTGATATATTTTTTTATTAAATTGTTATACCTTTCAGTTCAAGTTATTTATACACCTAGACTGTCTGCATTGCTGACTAGGGGCTCAGAGCTATATAAATTTTAATTGTCCACCCTCTCCATTGTCAGAAATAATACCGTAGGAGGCACGTGACACTAATCTTTCACACCATTTAAGACTGAAGAAAGAAACTTTAGTTTCATAGTACTTTAATTGACTTCCCACAGGCGTCATAAAGAAAACAAAAAAGTACACCAAAAAGATGCATTAAATATTTTAGATTTCATAACAAGAACATTAATTTGTGTTATGATTTGAGACTTAAATCAATATTTAAGAGTAAACCATGTGTTCCAAATTTTGAAGAAGTGGCTTGTTTTTGTTTATTTAAAAGATTGTAATTTTAGGAGACCCAACTGTGTATAAATTGGAAGAGCTAAATGGTGAAGAAATTAGGTGAATATTTTATGAAGATGAGTTATTTCATCACTAAACAGGAGGCACATTTAAAAAAAATTCAAAAAATCTAAGGAGTAAAGTTCTGAATAATACAAAATATGCAATTAAACAAGAAGGATTGACAAATTCCTTTAACAGGTGGGAACATCAGAAAACATCATTTAGAATCAAATATTAATCAAATTGTACTAATGAAAAGATTAAAAGTTTAGTACTAATAGGAATTCTGAAGACAAAAAGGATTACAAAATGGGTGTGAAATAAATGGCCTTAAACAGTAAAATTCCAAAAATCTGAGAAAACTAAATTCTTCCCCCCTTTAATCAAGTTTCCCCAGTGTAAAGTGATAATACTCTTCATTTTTTGGTTAACATAGGACTCGAAATTTTAATATGATAGAAATCAAATGGATAATGTTATTAAAAAGGATGTTTGAAATGTTGAACACAAAATTTGGTCCAGAAATAAACAATGATTCAGCTATAACTGAATGTTGTTAGATATAGACCTTTAATTTGATTTCCTATATAGATTTACCCAGTTGGTTTAAAAAGCCTGCTTTAATGTTAAAAATAAAGATAGAAAAAATCCTGGTTAGCTCAATTGATTACTTCTGATACTTTCGCTAATGTATTTGTAAACCTTAAGCCTGGAAGAGGAACACAATGACTAAATAGAGAGTGGTCTCTTAGTATATAGAAATCAAGTTGTATTCTAAGATTCTTATCAGATAAGATAAACTCAGTATCTTCAATGCCAGTTTTGTGCATATTAGCTGCGTTCGATCTTAAAATTCTTAATTTTTCATTGAAAATATTCTTCTTGATTCCTTTTGTTCCCACAGACGTTGATGACCACAAATCTTTAAATATCATGAAAATAATAATGCCATTAAACTTGAAAATTTCAACACTAACATTATTGTATTTCTAACAATCAGTCTTAAAACTGTTTACAACTAAATTGTGAGCATCTCAGTTTACCTTCATAAACCAGAAGGTTAAAAAAAAAAAACCAATAACAAAAACACAATGTCTGTTTATTTTTAATCTAAATTTACCACCTGGAAATGTTGTTCAGGTTTAATATTGCTCGGTTTGTATGTAATACAATGATGAATTGGATCAAGATGTTTTACACCTTTTAGTATTTTTCTAGTTTGTGAGGAGTCGTACATTTTTCGTATGTTGCCATTTACTTACTAGAATGAAGCTCGTTCTTTATAGTTTTATTCGTCGACGCTTATAACCCATACTAATACTAACATGAATACTCGTAATGCATCTGCTTATGAGAAGGTTGGTAAATAAAAATCATTAACTTTAAATTCAGTAGGAATGCCTAAAACAATGTCGCGATGAGTAGAAGCTTAATACAGATGGCATTATCCAGGTTGGTTAAGCTCTGAGTAACCAAATCATATTCCTTTTCATTCAGGTAATCGAGCAATTTTACTCTGGTTTATTTAAAATCATTTGTTTTCTGCTGCAATTCCTCAACAGATTTATCATGCCTTGTTTTGTTGCCAATTGCAAGTTTTATCATGCCTTGTTATGTCGCCAATTGCAACAGATTTATCATGTCTTGTTATGTTGCCAATTGCAACACTTGCATCAAGTAACTAAAGTAGAAACGTACTGCATGTGAATCATAAGCTTTCAAAATGGTTCCCCAAAAATAACTGCTGCAGTTGCCATCTCTATTGAATGAAAAGATTGTTACTGTGTCGTATATCAAATGAGAACGTACATGTTTCATCACTTCCAACAACACTTTGCATTGCCAAATCGAAAATATTACTCTCCCCAAATTAATGTTTTCTTGAATTATTTTTATTATTTACTCTTTAATTAGCTATTAAATGTAAAGTTACTCTAGTTATATTCAATGAGTAAGAAACAATTTAATTAAAAATCCCAGACTTTTTTTTGTATAGAAATGTATATAAGTTTGTTGTCCAAAGTTTATGTAACAAAATGTATATAAAACCGCTTGAATGACATATTTAGTATCTAAATATATAGCTCTATATAACGTATACTTAGTAAAACATGAAAGTGCGTTTTCAAATTTAAAAAAAAAATTGTTAACTATTGTCTTTTCTTGCTGTGTCTCCTAGAAAAAAAACCATAGGATCCATTTTACTTGTTAGAACACTCTATTCATATCTAGGAAGATACTATCTTACAAGAGTGTTTTTTCATGCTGACTATGGCAACAAATATTTGTTGCTTGAAGAATCCAAAAGTAATACATAAACAAGTGTTAGCTGGTTATCAAATGTACTAAGAACTTCCATATTCTGTTTATAAGTCAGTTTTAAATCCATTTCTCCTTCTATTTCAGATTTACTCTATCAGTTCTTTTTGGCTTAATGGTAGAGCCTTTTATCTGTTTCTGTATATAATATCTTGATCAATATGACTAATATTTCCTTAATCTTTTCACGTGTTTATCTAATTCATCAATGCTTCATTTTATAACACAAACAACACTAAAAATGTCTATCAATATATTGTTTTAGAATTGGCTCGCATTTGCTCGTAGACGTTTCTATTTCAACAGTAAGTTCATTATAAAGTTGATAATTTAAAAGCTTGATCATTTTCAATATATATATTTATCAATTAAACCAGTAATAGAATTAATGTTTGTAGTTCTAGTGTACTAATTGATCGTTTCCCTCACACTTATTTTGATTTTGATTTCTTCTGTCTTTTGGGATATTTCTGTTAGATCTTTCTGTTTTGTGAATGTGACAAAGTTTTAGTGTTAGCGGTCAGTTTATTGTCAAATATTATTACTTCCGCTCTAAAGCGATCAAGTAACTTTTTAATATCATCATCGTTTCTTTCTTCTTCTCCTGGCAAATAAATCTTTATAACCTGACATATACTACTTGTTTTACGTCTGTTTGTTTCTGCAGCTCCGACATTTTTGTCCTATTATAATTTAATCTTTGACTGACTATTTATTTTCAAAAAAGTGTTCTCTCTGTCTTTTTCTATCTTTCATATTATTATACTGTAAAGGAGTACGTGTTCGTATAAACAGATGATTATCCGTATCAGTTAATTTTACAAGGTCAACTTAATTTATAATACCGTTCATCGTTTAATTTCATGACTTTCCTTTCTCAGCTGCTTCACTGGAATCACTAGAATCTCTTAGTGAAATTTCGATTTAATTAGTACGTAACGGGTATTTCTGTGAACATCAATTACTTTCTTCAAAACTGATATTTAATTCATTTATCATTTTTTGTGGGGTAAATGCTTATAATTACCATCAAGGCTAGTGTATGAAATAAACTTATCGCGTATCACACTTATGACTGGGAAAGACCTTAATAGAGTAGAGTAACTGCCACTGATGTAAATGGTTGTATTATGGACTTGGTCAAGTAAAATATTTACTATTTTTGTCAAACAAATCTACAAGCTGTATCAGGTTCAGTAGTTGTTGTATGTAAGGATTTCTTACTATTAGATTTGATACTTGTTTGAAATTTTTGTTTGTTGTATATACAGCATAATTATACCTAGAAGCTATGAAACTTTTAAACTGTATTTTAAGCACTCACTGTCAAAAAAGGTTTCATTATCATTATTTACAGCCAATCCATCTTTTACCATTTTCGTATATATTACTATTATATGGAATACATTTGGAATTAAAAGTATTAGCTTAATTCTTGAAGTTATTCTGATAGAATGTTTGCTTGTTTAATCATTTGCTATAATTTAGAAGACACCGACAAAATCTTTTTCTTTGTAATGAACTTGATAATATTCAATCTCTAATTATTTGGATTAAAAATAAATTTCACTCTTAGATTTGCCATCTACTGTTATGCCCATTAGATTAAGATTAAAATATTACAATCCGATTCTGTAGAATTTAAAATAAAAATTTCTGTCCAATTAAGGATATCACAATTATTTGTATTGATCTGTATTCAAGATGCCTTATTTGCATATGCCTACCTGACTTGGTCATATTTATTTACTTGATCATTGTATCTGGTAATACCCTGTGCTATCTGATAATCAATCTTAAACTGTCATAATAAAACCCGAATAATCCACCTGTTGATCTCTTCAAAACTAATGATTGATAGTAAATCTATTTACATTTTGAATAACCTCATGAAGTCGTTTTCTAAGCAACTGCAAGTGTTGAATTAAACTTTATCTGATAAACAACGTTGATTATTACGTTTGTCTAACGTGATGCCATTGGTTTAACAAATTTAACAAAAGAATTAACTCGTAGAACTACTTCTTTTCGGTCACTGCCATAGGTTTGCTCGCAGCATTTCTAGTTATTAATTTTACCTTGTTCTCTAAAACTATGGGCGTATCCATTTGTTTGAGAATTTGTTCGCTTTTCTCTATAGAGCTTACAGGAACTTGTTCTGTACGTTTATAAGTTAAACAATATCTCTTTAATTAATTAGATCAATTATTTCAATAGCAACATTTATAATACGAATATTCAGATAACGATTATTTTGTTTTTTAGTTTCTGAAAAGCAGTTTTCATCTTTTTCATTTATTTTATACTGCCTTCAGTTATTTAAATTCTTGCGAGCGCTATGAATTTGTCTAATAACGTCAATCCTACACATATCTTTATTTTTTTAAAGTTTCCTAACATTCTTTATAATTTCTTGAACTTGTTAAATTCTCTCACAAGTTTTGATGTAATTATTTTCAGTTTAATTTACAATTAAAGAGTGTGCGTGTATCAAGCAGTTTTAGTTAATATAGGTAGGGTTTTAAATTTAGTTGCATGTAAGTAAATATAATTTGTAGATAAACTTAAATTCGTGTTGAGAAATGATTTCATTGAAAATAAATTACATAAATAAATGGATATCAGGATATGTTCAAATTTTAATATAGAAAAATGTATAACTGAGCATAAAACTAGTTCATACCGTACACCTAATAGAAGTGATCACAAAATTGGTATAAACAAAGTAAAGGCAATCACAAACAAATTAGTAATAAACGGAAAGATGATATTGGGGAACATATAAACGACAACGTGCGAGAAACGTTTAATAACAATTAAAACTACAGGCTATATAGCTTGATAAGAAGCAGAAGTAATGATTATTATTTTTTAAAAAATTTTTTTTTAAAATAAATCTTTAAGAATTCTCAGGGGTTCATTTGTTGGAAACTACAGGAAATGGTTCAGTTTTCTAAAGCATGAAGGTGTAAGTAAAGAAAGTTAAATATAAATGATTTTCTTTCTTTGATTTCACTAATAGTGAGCAAAAAAGGATTATATTCATTGGACAATTTCTAGAGATATACATTCCATAGATAACATGTGTAAACAAAGCAAGATGCCAGAGTAAAATGAAATACAATGGCATAATAAAAATGTTGGATCTTTAAATCCCGCTAACTGTATTATGTATGAAATATTTAGTTCAAAGGATGCAAAGAGGTTATTGAAGCAGTTAAAAACATAAACTATAACTTGAAAACTTGTCCACTGTGGTCACGTCCTTTATAATCCATTCAAACGCTCTGTTCTTTTAAAACGAATCCTCGGTTATTCTATTTTGGTTGTATAAATTATGTCATTTATAATTTGGTAAGTAAATAATAACATTTGCCTGAAAAGTGTTTTTGAAACTATTTTATGAATTATAACCAGTTAGTAGATATTTGTTTAGGAATAATTTACATGTCATTTCTTTAATACCACATTTGCAATAATGTTAATTTCTGACTGTATTCTTCTACTCCTTCTATAAATACTTGTTCTAAAATTCGTTTGCTATGTTCTCTGTTTCTGTTACCTTGGCACAACTCTTGCTTTATCCATAGCAAATTATGCAAATAAAAAATGTTTTACAGGAGGAACTAAGCAGTCCAGTAGTGTCTGAACCAGTCTTGTAGGTAGAAATATCATGGATAAATCCATTGAAGGACTGCAGATGAATATCGTTTGGGTCATATTGGAATATACTTTTTATGTTGTAGCTGAGATAATTTGTTTGTTGTTCACAATTATTATCAAAGATATATAAACAAGAACAGAAGAATACAAATAACAAAGAAAATCTTTTGTATAATTTCGATCACTGCCCAGCAGTTCCACTCATTACTTAAGTAAATTATACTAGTTTCTAAATTCAGAAACATTATTATAAAGGATTGTTATTTTTTTTTGATGAAGAAAGCTAGCAATGTTGTTATTTATTTCTTCATATGCATAACAATCGTGAACTGAAGGAATACATAATTCATGTTTTCTTAACTTCTGTTACTTAGTAATTTATCTTTTATCTAACGTTTACCGACTGATTATCAGCTTCTGGTATTACAATCTTTACATTATCGGGATTTACATCAGTATTCATTCCTAGAATACATTTATCAGATTTTTTTGTAAATTGTTTCTATAACTTATGACAGTTTCTTTTTCATCACCATATTACTTGAGTGCCTGTGTGTGTGTGTGTGTGTGTGTGTGTGTGTGTGTGTGTGATTTGGAATTTTAACGTAGCTTTAAAAATTTTGCAGTCATATCGCTACGATACCGCAGATAAGAAGCATGATGTCCCACCCAGGTCCATTATCCTGACGCTAACCTCTGTGAGCGCCTAGCGAGGCAGCTGTTAGTACTGTTTCTATAAGCCTTTGGTATGACTCGGCCGGGGTTCGAACCCACGACCTTCCGCACGAGGCGGACGCTCTAACCACTAGGCCACCGGAGCAGTCACCATATCACTTGGTGTAAGAAATCTTCCATTACCAGCAACATCATAGCTTAGTCTAAATTTGAATCTGAGGTATATTGTTGAAATCTTACTGCAATACTTTCATCTGAGACGTGTGTGTGTGTGTGTGTGTGTGTGTGTGTGTG
>JAECUM010012773.1:0-43126 GCA_016617855.1 Megalonaias nervosa | reverse complement strand
GATATAAAAGAATGTATATATGCCAAACAAAAATGTAAAACGATCCCGGTCAAATAAAATATCTGCCGATGATGTCATTGATACAATTAAATTGATTTATGAAGAATTTGGAGCTACCTTTACTTTGGATGATCATACAGGAGATTATATTATAAAATATCCTGAGTGGCCAAAATTGGATTTTATTAATGATGAACGCTGAAGAAATTACCATCATCCTGGTACAGGAGTTGCCGGTCCTGATGTTAAAATCGTAGATAAACTCACTGAGAAGTTGAACTTTCATGTGTGGAGCGTCAATGGTTGGTTTGAGGATTTTGAAAAATCAATTAATAATTCAAGATAATAATAATGTTAGCTAATGATCAGCGATCTCACGAATTATTACAGCAGATTGTCACCAATACTGCTCCGGTAAAAATGCAATAATATCAATAAGTTCAAATAATCCCGAATTTAGTATCAGTTTTCCAACTGCGATTCCAGTAAAAAAAAATTGCATTAGCACAATTGTGGGTTTATCATAGTTGGCCAAATATTAGATCAAAATCATTTGGTGCTCTTTTGCCAAATAACTCACTGGTATTTGCAGTTGAACCTGAAAGAAAAATCGGTGTTGTAGAGTCTTACTCTGGAACTCCAGATTGGCAGGTAGTCAGTATTCCAACGGGAAGTTATCAAATAGAACAGATCAATGAGGAATTCCAGCGCAGAATTAAATCCATTACAGGAAAAGAATCAAAGATCGCCATTACCGTCCACGAACCGTCTGCGGCCATTGAGATATTATCGCCGAATTATATTGTTGACATTTATCAATCTTCGATCAGGTCAGTGTTAGGATGGCCCGAGATTCCACCGGTTTACACAGGTCCACCAGAACCACGACGAGATCAATTTCTGACAACCGAGCAAAAATTTACAAAAACACCCGAATATAGAAAAAGTTATCCGTGGAACGTTGATGAATGTTTTATCGATGAGCAAGAAAAAAATTCCTGATTTGAGAACTATTATTCTGTAAAAAAAACTCCACATTGGATCTTGAATAAACAACCCATCGATGATGTAGTTAATGCAATTGGGGATGAATTTGAACGAGTTAGTCGTGATGTTATTAATTTACTCAAAATTATAACACAAAATTACGACGAGGATACGAAAACAAATATCATCGATGGAATTCAACACCTGAATCTAGTATCAGATGATATTAGATATTTTAGGGAGATCGTATCTAAAAATATACGTCATAAGTTAAAATCGTTTGTAGATCATGATCAAATTAAAAAAACAATTGATGATCTTACATCGCTAAAACTAAGAGATCATGTTGATCATATTAATGCAATCGATCAGAATTGGTTTCCAAAGATTCTGGATTCATGGAAAAAGGTAGCCCCATAACCAGATATTCTCAAGTATAATACTAATCTACATGGTGGTGGTCGTCATGTTTCGGCGGGTATCGTTAATATCACATCAACGATCGCTGTTAATTTGGTATGTGATGTCATCGACGGTAGTTATCAGGTTAACGCTGAAGAATCTAATCAGGCTCAGCAGGGGCATATTTTGTATTCGTTCACGCCGCAGGTCCCACCAGGATATTTGATCGTATCAGAACCAATCAACGTTGTTTATCTAAAATGTTATAATCCGTGGTTAACCAGGATAAATTTTAAACTTACTGATCAACACGGACATTTACTTGATCTTAGATCAGAGATGTTGTGTATAAATCTGTATGTGCGCGCGTAAGATAGTTATCGCAGTAACGTTGTACGGGAGGAAAAAAAATCTACAAACTGAATCAATATTTTTTTTTACCCCGTGATTACGAGATTTAAGGTAAACTAACTATTAGTTTCAGTATCATCACCTTCGTGCTCACTATCACATTCATCGTTGTCCTTTGCTAGTAACTCTTCCACAACATCATTTAACGACGTTGTCGTGGACATAATGTCCTTTAGTTGTTTTATGCGAGCGTGTATAAGGTTTTTCGTTTCGTATTCATGAGATAATTCTGACCAACTTTTTCGATTGAACGTAACAACGGAACAAATAATTTTACTTGCGCATCTGTGATTGCTGCCAGCGATTGTAACATCGCATTCTGGATTAATTTTATAAATCTGTAATCTGATGGAAGCGTGTATTTGTTTCCTGGCTTTCGAAATTGCAGTGATGCATAATCACGCATGATTTTTTTCAGGATTAAGTTCATCAGATATTTTTATACCGTTATTTTGTAATTGCTTAATAGCAGTAATAATTGCGATGATGTTTTCGTGATTCATTTATTTTATATTATAAAGTATTTATTTAATATAAAATAAATATTTCAGAATGAATGAATAAATAAATAAATAAACATATCCCTGAATGAATATTCCTGAGTGAATATTTCAAAATGAATAAATATTCCTGAATAAATAAATATTTCAGAATATTTATTCTGAATAAATAATCTTATATTATCTGTGTAATTCTCGCTCGAAATTTTTCTTGTAATCGTCGCCGTGCACGTTCATTACGTGAGACGGGCATGACGGAACATGAACTCCGTGAGAAACCTTTATAAACCGTATCAATAAATTCTGTAAAAACAATACCATTTTTTTCCTCTGATCTTAACTTTAGTCCACGGAGGTAATTTATCAGAATACAGATTTCATCACTATCATAAATTAATAATCCTGGTTTCATTATATTGTTAATGATTATTCAATTTAACTATCAGTATATTTAAATATTATTCGTTGTTTGTATTTCTTTGAACACGCTGATTTATTTACTTTTTCTGCAGTAAAACGTACTGAAGGTTGGCAAATGTCAAAATATTTGCTAGCTGCGTACACTGATTGGAAAACTATTTCTTCCCCGGTTTCTGTATTTATGGATGCGACTGATCTTGTGGAGTTATCACTATGTCCAGTATTTCCAAATTTGCAATTCTGACTCTGCGTAATAGCTCGCAGGTTTTCCAAGGAATTATTAGTTATATCACCGTCGATGTGATCAATCAAAAGTCCGTCCTTAATGATCCCATTAAAGCACTCAAATATAAATCTATGGCGTCTGTACTTTTAAATTTTTCCAGAACTAAATCTGAGATAACCAGAATTAGTGACATTACCTACTGGATTTTTATTTTTGTAATGTCTGATTATTTCATTACGAGACGCCTCGTAATTCTTAAAGATAGGATGCCTCACAAATTCATTTTGCTCCATATATAATAATATTACTTGTTTAAATGTTTATTTTGAATATTTGACGATATAATCTTTTGCGGTTTTTAGCGGAGACTCCGACGGGCTGTAGTTTTTATCGTAATATCGTTTTAACTCCCGATATCTTTTACCACCGCATTGTGCACATACCTGAGTTTTTCCTCGTACACCAACACCGCATTGAATACACGGTATCGGTCCTGAACTTACTCGTCGAAATCTTTGCATAAGAACACCACATAATTCTTTTACGCAGGGTTTATTGCAACAAAATGAAATTCCTACCATTAACCATTTTCATTTGTTATTTGCTCGTACCATTACATATATAATCAAACGTTAACTAAGTATACATTTTGTCCTAATTATAGTAATGGAAGAATTTAATAGATTATCTATAATTGAACCTTCCAGAGCAAGATTTAATCTTGATAAATTGCCAAAATCTAAATTTAATCTTTCAGTGCAGGATCTGGCTCTGATAAACAGTGATATAACCAATCGTATCCCTGAAGCTAAAATAGAATTCCGTAACGATGGTGCGGATCATGTTTGGTCAACATTCAGAATTCGTACAGTCGCTGATTTTAGAATGAACGACAAACGAGCAAAAAACATTATTAACTATCTCGATCGAAATATATTATTCTGATAAACTTTATTGTTCAGACGAATGATGATATTTGGATTGTTCGTGATAAACGCGATCCTGTCCGACTAACACAATCAGGACAGACTGTTATATTAAGTAAAAAATCAAAACCAGGAATGTTAACCGGAATTTATAAACCGTATTATGAACGAGCATATCCGGTAACCGCGGTTGTTTACGCGATATATTCAATCAATGATAAACCTAACGTTGATCATCTCAAACCGATGAAATTATCGACAACAACTTCGTTGTCGTTAAATTGCGTAGCTGAGCGAGTTATTCAACATTTTACTAAAGCTGTACGGGGAAAAGGTTTAACAGATCTACGACGTAAAAAAGTAAATACTTGGGCAGCAGCGGTTAAAGATACCGGAGCATCTATTAGTGATGTTGCTGTGTTAGAAAAGAAATTAAAATTCCCGATCACGGTGAAAACGTTAACGGTGGAGATTTTACACCCATCGAAATACACATCAAGAGGAGCTCCTATAATGATTATTGATCATAATTCGCATGCATGGACAGATGCTGTGACGATATTTCCACGAGAACGAATAGTCAGATTTTACAGCGATTATATATTTGATGTTATCGGTGAAATCAGTAAAAAAGATCCTGTGTCTGTGTGGTTATTTCAAAGTTCAGAATCTATACATTATGATCAATTTGTAAAACCTAACGGTGAAATTTATCGAAAAGGATCACTTCCTGATGAAATAAAAAATACCGCTCTGAAATAAGTAGATGTTACAGAAGACAACGAAATTGAACAACTACTAAATAATTGCTTTACTGTTCCATCAGTTGCTGCTCATGCTGCTCAGGAGAAAAATCTGTGGAAACCAACACGATCAGAATTTATTAAAGATATTCATCATAGCTGCGTTGAATACGGACACGGCGGATTGTGGAATACCAAATACAATTAAAACGAAGTTATATCGGTTGATATGGTAGCATGTTATCCTGGAAGTGTTCTTGGATACGGAGAATGTTCTAAATATTTTAAACGATTTGGACATTCCACTCACGAGATGACCAGAGTTTCAATAAATGGACCATTACCTGATTTTGATTTAACCCGATTTGCTCACGTAGAATTATTTGAATTCTGTAGTAATCTGCATCCGATTGTTTATATTTGGTTTGGTAGACATTTCTCTGAGAAATGTTGGGCTCCAATAGTATTATTACGATATATGATCGATACTGGAATGTTAATATCGTTACGTGTAAATGAAGCTATTATATCGTACCGTCCTCAACACGATATTTGGTTACCACAACCAGTAACGATATCGAGCAATGAAAACCCGGATGCGATTGATTACGAAAATAAACTTGCAAAGGATCTTGGTAGAAAAATAATTGGTAAATTTACTCAAGGAGGATCGTACGATCACAAGCAAACATGTACAAGATTAATTATGGATGAAGCTGAGTTAGATTTTATAATTGCTGATACAACAGAAAAAAACATATTTGTAAGCAGAAGTACTGCTTGTTTATCAAATGGAACCAAATTAGGTACAATTGTAACTTATATTGATGATGAATCGCCGCAGTTTGTTCATTTAAGATCTTCGATGTTGTCTTACGTTTCTATAAATTTATTGTCGATGATCAATAGATTTCTTCGTTACGCAGTCAGAGTTTCAACAGATTCATTTTACATAAGTAACGCGCACGTATATTTAGTAAAACCGCTACTTGGTAACGGTGAGTGGGGATCATGGAGAATAAAACAAGAAAAATTACTTGATTATTCTGAATCTGCGGATGTTGAAATCGTAGAGAAATGTTACAGTAATAATAATCAAATATTAACATCCATTGCACCATCTGTGTTTGATCCCGTAGCTAGATATAAAACCGTATATATCTCAATGGACCTGGAGGTTCTGGAAAAACAACACTAGCTATTACATTATTTACAGGTGCGGATATGATCGTGTTGACACCAACACCAACACACAGATTAGCAAGAGAAATGAAACAACGATACATATCATAGTTTCTTCAGATGGTGCGGAGATACATGGACACCTGAACGAATGGGTGAAAAATATATTCCGAGAATTATTATTTGGGATGAAATCTGTACGTTATCGTTAGATACATTAAAAATGTTTCTTGATTGGTTATTGAAAAAAAATACTGCGGTGATT
Source organism: Megalonaias nervosa (assembly GCA_016617855.1). Taxonomy (NCBI): domain Eukaryota; kingdom Metazoa; phylum Mollusca; class Bivalvia; order Unionida; family Unionidae; genus Megalonaias; species Megalonaias nervosa. Next base: position 37,064 of record JAECUM010012773.1, on the reverse strand, counting down.
ATGTGTGGTGATCATGGTCAACCACCACCCTTCGTTGGACAATTTCCGCATAATTGTTTAAAAACGTTTGTGGATTATTATGAAGAAATAACCAATGATCATAGAGCTATTGATGATATCCTGAAAGAATTCAAAAAAAAAAAAAAATAATCAGACTGCAGCCAGATAAAATACAGTGTGAAGTAGCACGTGAAATGATTCCTGAAACTCCTGCAGATGATTTCTGGAATTCATGGATACCAAATGATTTAATAGTTGCAAGTAGAAAAATAGTTCGTGATGACTTGCAAGGAAAATTATTTATGTTACATAAAGAAAAGTTTTCAACGTTACCTGTAACATTGTGTTATCGTCCAGAACTCGACGACAGAATATTGAAGTTAATATTCCAGGAACAAATGAGAAACAGAATCTTGTACTAAATGATATTGTTTTCGTTGACGTTGATGTTGTTGAGAGCGCATTAAACATGAATAGATCTCCGTGGAAATTAGGGTACGCCATAACAATTCATTCTTCACAAGGATTAACTATCGCTGATACAAATATTTGGATTATTGATGATCATATCGAATGGTCGAATTTAGTTTATCTCGTAGTATCTCGAGTCAGAAAAATAGCTCAGTTGCACAGGGTTATTATTGATAATAATCAAGCTACTAACGACAAAGTTAACGATGACGTAATAAGAAAAAAACTACATGGATATAAACAATCCGATAAAAAAATAGTCGTAATTTTGATATTGATGCTGAATTAATTATGATGTTAAAAGAACAACAGAATAACCATTGTGCAAACTACAACTCAGACCTGCCAACTCTTACGATTTTGCCGTAAGTCTTACGAAAATGTTCCTTAAAATACGGACTTACGGCATACAAGCAAAAACTACGGAGAAATGATCGTTGCCGAAAAATCCGGATAACTGGTTCATTCGTGTTTGATATGGATCCGGGTGTCATATTAGAATTAGTAAAATTAGTCAGGGAACCAGACTCACTTTACAGCAGCACCCCAGACGCTTTAAACTGCACCTATTTGTCCATGCAAAGCGTCTGCATGATCAAATTGTTGATTATAGAATTTTTTAAAAATGGCGTCCAGTATGCGATGCATGTTTAAGACGAAAGGGAAAATAAGCTTCTAAAACAGTGTTAATAATCAACACAGAAGAATAAAAAGGAGTATTCAGATTCTTGTGAATAAAAGCTGGAAAGGACACAATTACGTTTATTGGACATAACGTGCCAATTTGAGTATGTCTCGTGGCGGGAGATATGATTGCCGTCGTCATGTAAAATGGAAAAAGAATTGCGTCAAGTTGAGAGAAAGCAACAAGTCATTGAGTTGAATAGGGTTTGGAACTAAAGTTTGTGCAACTGTACTAGTGGTAAATAAAGTCTACGCGTACTTTACAAACTTTTCAGTTGAACATAATGTTTATCGTCGCTGCGTCGAACTTTTACGTACGTTTTCCAGCTTTACAATAGCAGTTATTGATATTTTGTTACACTATACTGAAAACTGGTCAGTCTTACGGAGAAAAATCAACTGCCTTACTGAGGCGGACTCGTCAGGGTTGGCAGGTTGGGCAACTGTATTATGTTGTGGGATTATTCGAATAATAATCCAAGACAGTTTACCGTGGACAGAATTAATAGTAATATTGGTCATACACGCGAGAATATAATTCTGACCTGTCTGGAATGTTATCGACGCCGGGGTTCCAATTTACAGAAGTGAACGCGGTGGCAATTGTGTATCTTCAGGAATTACAAGTAATTGCTCACGTACAAATCCACGCTGAGGAGCAGTTGAATCCAGTCTGTAGATTGCAGGTCTACCTGTGGATCTGGTCACGCTAGAAATTTTATGTGCTGTCACACTCCAGATGGGATCAGTTGCTCTTTTTTACCCCCTTCAAGTTCACCGGGTTCATATAAATACCTGACTGTCACATTACCTAATATTGGTTGTTTTAAAAAGTAACGTCGTTGCACGGGTATATGATCTTTTGTAATCGCATCAGCAGGTTTCATAGAAATTGAACGAGTAATTTCATTATTTAGCGCAGATATCACACTTGGTAATCTTGTAACCCATTCACGGGATCTATTATCACCCTGAATTATTTCTTTCGCGTATTGATATCCAAATAATCGTTCAGCTAATGTTCGATTAAATCGTTCAGCTATCGCTTCATCACGGTGAATTGCAGTATGTCCTCATCTGATCTTGACATTATGTTGATTCATCAGCGATGATACTTCACCAAGAAACTCTCTACCAGGATCAACTTGTAATAATCGTGGCCATCGTAATGGTCCTCGTTGATAAATTCGCTTAAACGCAGATGCAATTTCAGATGTTATTTTTGTTGATAACGGTTCTGCTTCTTTGTATCTACTAGCAACGTCAACGACAATCAGTGCGTATTTATATGTACGTGATTGACGTCTGCGTGTAATAGTATCATGTGGTACAAATAAAATATCTGCTTGATGAACTTCATTGGGAACACTGGCATCGAAATGTGCAAATTGAATCTTATTTTTTTAGGTGGACGAAGATAAATTTGCCAGATTGCTTGTCGTGCTAACCACGCTGCAGCTACGGTCTTTGATACTTTTGCTGCTTTGGCGAGTTTATTAATTGCTGCTTTACCTTTCCAGTATCCGCTCGGGCTGTAATAAACAGATTCCATTATAATAGTCATGTAACTAATTACCAGTTCCTGGCATTATTTTACTTTTCATAGCAGATTTCACCAGAAAACTAGCAAATTTCTCCCTGAGGGATTTATTTTTTATAAAATTCAGCGTGTGAATCAGTTTTACATCTGCGAGATGCCGTTGTTGTAAATCATTACTTTTATACGCAACTTCGTGAATATGACACGCTTGATCAATTTTATTTATTGGATATTCTCCTGGTTTTGGTTGATCCTGATTATCGAGTCGAATATCGAGACGAGTTCCAGGACCACAATAATTATATCCTCGTAAATGTTTTTCTCCAGGATACTTTGCCCACGGAATTCCTGGTAATTTTCCTAACGAAGTAGCAATATCACCTCCTATTTCTGTTTTAGACGAAATGAATTTTAATTTTTTTGTACCGCATTTTGCACATTTACCCGTTAGTGCTCGTTTTTTATTTTTTGTTGTTGTTGTTAGCTCAACGGTAGGGGTTGATGTCCTACATCGAACACAATATAGATTCATGTTATTTATTATTATGGATATAATTGACTTTTCAGCGACAAAGCGACGAGAACAAATTAAGCACCATCCAGCGTTGCCAAATTCCATTAGGATGATGATAATTATAGGTCCATCTGGAAGCGGTAAAACGCAATTGCTACTTAATTTAATAATGAGATGGTTAAAATGGGATAAGTTGTATTTAATTGCTCCAACCGTGGATGACCAGCGATGTTATGAGGTTCTTAAGGATTTTAATGAGAACGCAACGTCATTTAGCGAAGACGGTAATGATATCATTGATTTTATTACTGATATTGATGAAGCGCCGTCTGTAGATGATCTGGATGGTCTTATTAATAATTTAGTAGTGTACGATGATGTGATGTTGGATAAACAATCAAATCCAGCTAGGATATTTTCCAGAGGTCGGCATAAAAATACGGACGTGATTTATGTTACCCAACGATATGTACAAATACCAAAAGTGATCAGGGATAATTGTAATATTTTAGTTGTGTTTAACGGAGTGGATAATCATACGCTGCAGAACATTTATTATACTTGGTGTTCAGGGGACATGGATAAGATTAAGTTCAAAAATTTATTTTCACATGCACAATCTGTCCCACACGGATTTATAACAATAAATTTACATGATCCTACATCAAGATATCATGTTGGACTTGACAAGATTTATTCCACATGAATATCTAACCCCAGTGAAGTCGGATATAAAATTCCGTATGTGGAATAAATGTTACACATGAATTCAACATCGTTGATTAATTCTGGTTTAAAGTCGATACAATCTACCGCCGCAACATAATCATCGAGATCATCATCAATTTCTGATTCTTTTAATTTTGTTATTATATTATTGTAATATTTTTTAAAATTTCGATCGTGCATTATCATATCTAATTTTGTGTAATTTTCCTTTATTGGAATACTGGGTATTTCTGGTTCGGCGGGGTTATTTTCTAAATATCTTACTTTTATTTTTGGTTTTTTATTTTCAACTATCCTCATAAGACGCTGAAATCCAATTCTGTATTTGGACTGACATTGCAACGTTGACATTTTTTTGTAATCGTTTCTTATCTCATTTTCTTGTTCTGCCGTTAATTTGAAACCCTTTGGCATTTTTAGTTTAAAGTATATAAATTATGTAAAAAAATAATTAAAAAAAATATATAAAATCAGTTTAAAGTAAATAAATTAGTTTAAAGTATTTATCTAAATAAAAATCTTTAAACCAGATTTTTTAAATCCACAGCAGCAGGAAGGGTGCGACCACATGTATGTAAGCGATTATCGTGACTTTTTTTTTTTTGTTTCTATATTCAAAAATAAACGCTCTGTGGAACTGTTTTTGTTCGTACTCCCTTTGTTTCAAACACAATCTTTCTTGGTTCTCGCAGGAACCATTATTGTTCAAACATAATGGCTCTACAACAAGTGGTATGTTCACCCTCCCTGCTGCTAGTGTGTAAAGCTAGATGGATATTCAAAAAACAAATTTACGACTGGAAAAGATGTATGTGACTGGAAAAGTCTTAGCTTTGATGCTTGTATACATTAAGTGGCTAACTATGTCAAAGACATCGTGTATCACTAATTCATGAAAAGTAAACTTTAAACTAGTTCAAGAAGTGAAAATGGAACTAAAAGCAATTTTAAAAAAGTGCTAGAAGAATCTGAAACAGAGAAAGAAATATTACAGGTGCACGATAGTAGTAGTACCTTTGTACAAGTAGAAAAAAATGAGAAAGAAATTACATTTTCAGAGAAATTAGAGACACTGAAATTTCACAGAGACTAGAAGACAACCAGCGAGTGTATTACGATGGTTTACCTTAACAGCATGTCAGTTACTTCAAGGTATCATCTACATACTACCCATCAAAATAAACACGTTTTGAAAAACATAAGGTAGAATGATCACAACTGGCATATCCAAAACTTGATACTTTAACCAAAACACAAGTCACTTTGAAAATTGGTGAAATGGCAGAATAGGAGGTGTCATTATTCTTTCCGTTTCAAAAAGGGATCCTTATACAGAAGCTAAAAGAAAGGCAAAAAGCTCAATCTCCACAAAGTCTACAACAGACCCAATTGAAGGTCAGTAGTGCTGCAAGTTCACAAAAGAAAAAAAAGAGCCCCAAGAAGAAAGCAAAACATCTCCTGCCAAAAAGAGAGGTACTTTTGCTGGGACGCTATGTGATGATGTTTCCTACTGCCACTTCTACTTCTTCTTCGTTCACGATGCTAACTGCCAAACCTAATTTAACACATGCGTTTCCTAATTTGATTACAAAGAATGGACACTCAGTTCCAATAGGACTTGTACTTCGCCTTCGCGACGGCGACGACGACGTCTTCTTTAGCGACTGTTGCTGCAGCTATAACAAAAGAGGTCTCACCCAACACAAAAGTATAAGACATAACAGGTGTGCTACAAAGTTTACTGGATTTATCCAGACAAGAAGTGTCACAATATATTCTATTGAAAACACGTCATCGTAGAGTGCTGCACAGAGTTATGTTGAAACGACGTGCTGACAATCAGTTGAGATGATTTCTATTATAAAGTAGAAGTTTGAGATATGTTCAGTACGATACATTTTGCTTCTGAAACGAAATATGTAGATAAAGAAGCGCATACCATCACCACTCACCTCATCATCCCAAGACGTAACCTTCTTCCAAGAAAGGGAAAAGATATAGACTCCCTCCTCGTTTAGCTAAACAATGAGATGTGTTGTCAGTATATACTATTTCCAACCCTCCTATGCGTGAAAACAGATCACTAGAAAACGAACCAAAATATCATTGATACTGGGTGTCTATGTTGTTTAATTGGTTTGAAAGGAACGGTACCATTGTCCAAGACACAGAAAAAGAAATTAAGAAAACATGGCAACGTTCTTCGCCAAAAGCTGAAAACAAAAATACAATCAAACCCCCCCCCCCAACCCCCAACCCCCAAAATGCCGGTTCAGCGAGATAGAGTTTCCTCCCTTGCTGATAGAACCGTTGTTAAAAGCAGATGTCCCTTTTTTAAGGCCACTTTGAGGAGAAGTCATAAGATAAGGAGGAAAAAAGAGGTTTAAAAGAACACACTTTTTGGGAAAGACATAACACGCGTACCTTTGGATTTAAGGAAGGGCGAAACTCATTTTTTTCTCGACAAACGATGAATTTAACTCCATCATTTTACTGTTACAGCAATCACTGATGGAACAGTTTTTCAGAAACCAAAATATCACAACGGTACAAACAAGTATTGCAACGTCTTTAACTATACATCTTTAGACGAAGCAGCTAAACCTAGTCTAAGAGATTTTGCGACTATAATGAGAAGTGAACCAAAAGCCACTAAGACGGATACGGTCACAAAGACGGAAGAAGAAGACGAATCAAGAGTGTAACATAAATATTTAAGTCACTAATACGAGAAGTGTTTCGAACTCCGTCTGCTTCAATACCCAGTCAGCTTGCAGCTTCCTTGTTGACACCGTCTCTTTCCTTCAAACAAGAAGAAATTAAAGCTTGAGTCAAAAGGTGACGTCGACACATCCTTTAGCAGAAGGAAAATAAAAAAGGAAGGGAAGACAGAAATGAAAAAGACAATTTTTTTTTTTTACCACTCCACGACTCCTATTGCTCGTCAAACACTTCAAGCCTCTTTCAAATCAATACCATACGAAACAAAGAGCAGTATCGCACAGTGGGTCACTTATTGAGGTGCAGCAAACATAACATTTAACTCCACAATAGACACAGTTGCCAGCATTTACTAGAATTATGCTCATGCTGTTGGTTAGGAAAAGCAACTTAAAAGTGTACGTTTGCCAAATATGCACCAGTGGTTGCAAGAACAATCGACGTATGCATTACATAAACCCATTCGACGAAAATTTTCCAGAAGTAATACCGAAGTCGCAGGCTTTGATCATCGATTGTCTGCAGGTTTAGATGATGTCTTTCATTTGGCAGCTTGTAATTGTGGTCACACATATTCGTTTTGTGGCATTGACGTCATTTCAGAATCAGCTTGGGTCGTTCCTTTGCCTTCTAAAATAAGTTAGTACAAACTTTTCAAACAGAATTGCAAAGCAGAAGACACATTCACTTTTTCGCCGCATAAACTTCGAAACAGAAGTCAGTGTCGTGGAACGTTTTAAAACACTTGGAAAGAACACACATGGACATACATATATTTTTTTTTCACATCTAAACATTTTCAGGTAAATCGACATGTTACCAAGATGGAGGAACACGAAAAGCGGGCACGTGCTGACTTCAAGAAGTGAAAGTGATATCAAATGGAAATGATATCCACCTAGAGTTGATTTTTGGACTATCGCTTCGCAAACCATCAGGTATAGAAAGAAGTAACCATCATGTCGTTAAACACAGCAGTTAGAGTTCGTCTCTTCAAGAACAACAAAAACAAATTTTGAGGGTATAGTACGAAAAACATGTTTCTAAAACTGAATCATCTTTTTCTGCTAAATAGTTGTGGTTTATTGTGTCAACGGAGCAGTGATTGCATATTTGAGTTTGCAACAAGGAGACATACAATTGTGGATAATTTTACTCAGAAGTTGTATTGGTTATCTACTTTCAAATCCTTCCTTGAAATAAGTTAAAGACATTAACAACAACGGTAGCCTCACGGTCAACGCCGGTCGTCACAACAACAGTTCTTCCAGTTACAACAGCGGCAACCCTCTTTTGGAACAGTTTGAAAATTATTCTCCTTTGACAAGGAGTGACTCATCGGAAGCCACAACCATTGAACTATAAATAACCGATTTTATTTAACCTTACCTAGTGATTGTTCTATGGATGTATTTTCACAACAATAACTGTGTTGTTTCATAACCATACTTCCTGAAGCCATACAGATGGAACACAAATCTCTTTGGGAAGTTGCTTTGTTAAAGGTCATTATCCTACGCAAGCTCTTAATATCAAGGAAGGTCAAAACTTTTATCATCGGTATCCCGAATTAACAAATGGTTGAACAAAAAATGATTATCTCATTTACGAATTGAAAACCATCGTCAACCAATCCTCAGCTGACTTCCTATGCCATGAGAATTCCTGTTGGGTATGTTTTAATGCTCCACATCTGGTGGAAATGATTGAAGCTATATTCATCGGTCATTTTTGCAAAGCCTTGGAGAAAGCTAGCAACAAACTGCCGTATAAATTCTCTTCACACTTTCTGGCAAGGCATTATTTCTTCTTCTATGCCAGAGCAAGGAAGAGGCAGAAAGAGACGTCGAGACCCCTTTAGAGCTTATAAAAACGGGAAAAAAAAGAAAAGAAGAAAAACATGAGCTGTCAGAAAATCTGAAGTTTGTGATTCTAACTGACAAAAAGAAAACAATATGATGCACCACTCATGACAGTAAAATGTTTTCAGTTTACTCGTGAAATATGTCCGTGTATCTCTCAAGAAAACGTAGATATTCTATTTATCTCTATCTGAAAATTACGGCGTGTTATTCTTTTTCTTGTATACTACAGAACGACGTACGGCCCCCAATGCAGCAACTTAATGGTAGATACAGTTTTAAAACTGTAATGCATGGATTGATAAAGACGTCGCAGTGTGTGGTCGTCTAGGAAGTGAGTTTAACTTAAATTAGGGATTCGGGGCTTACATACTATTAAACTACTTAACCCCATTTGAATATAGTAAAATAAGGTATGTTGAGGCAGTGTACAAAATTATATAATTGATGGAGACATTATTTTCAATTACATGCCCTTGATTTAGTAGAAAACCGTATCAAGTAGACCTCACGTTTTTGTTGTATTGTAAAATCCAACTTTGGAAGTATTACACTGTCATCGTCATAATGAGCTCTTACTACAGCATACGTAAACAAGATGACGTATTTCACAGCAAGATAGGTATTGATTACAGTGTGTTGACAAGAGTATGTACATATGACAGTAAAGGTAAATACTTTTAAACAGTATGTAGAAATAGCAATAAATTTAAATACTTTTAAACAGTATGTACAGATGACAATAAAATTTAAATACTTATACAGTTTATGCATGTATGACAATAAATTTAAAGACTTTTAAATTTGATCTGGGACTGTGCAACTTGATAGGAGCAGTGACTAGAACAAACAACATAGACTCAGGTCTGCCTGCGTATTATGTGACGGAAGATCGGGGTTTGTGTTGTTTGCACTTGGACACGGCTTTTAAGCGAGTAACTACGGTAAATCCATCAATTTGTTTACCTATATACATAATGACGTCCACACTTTTCAATCAGTAACTTGTCTATTAGAAACCATGCAGACGAACTAAAATAGATTTATGCAAAGTTTTTTTGCCACCAATTTCACGTTCAATGTTTCTTTTTTCCATTTATGAGCTAACTACAACAGATTCTCCTCTGCTAATTACAAATACGGATTATTCAAATTATTGAATAAATCAGGACAATTGTATCAGATCTCTTCTTTTTCTCTAAGTATATATGTACGTCTTCTCTCCATTCAATTTATTATATAGATCTACATTAAAGTCACTAATCTACAATTGACTTTAGCATCACATGCTTCATGAATACTTTTGCACGATGTCATGACCATAATGGACTGAATATTGACATTTTAATTTTTGCGTTGATTTCTTGTTCTCATGCCCTGCTCTAGAATGTGTACATGCTCTAGACTATATGAGTACATGCTATAAAATATGAACATATGCTGTAGAATGAGTACGTGCTCTAGAATCAGTACATGCTCTAAAATATGAGTACGTGCTCTAGAATGAGTACATGCTCTATAACGATAACATGCTATAGAATGAGTACATGCTCTAGAATACGAGTACATGCTCTAGAATAAGTACATGCTCTAGAATGAGTTCATGCTCTAGAATATGAGTACGTGCTCTAGAATATGAGTACATGCTCTAGAATGAGTACTAAACCTTTATTACAATCGTACGTGTCTTTAGGAGTTCAATTCTTCATGTGCATTATCATTATCAATTTTACTAATCTTTTCTTTCAGAAACCGGCCATAGAACTAGAAGGCTACAAGACGTCTGAAGGTAGGTAGCCGCAATTTATCTAATTCATACTAACTGACTAGTAGAGTAGGTCAGGTTTATCTAATTTACACTAATTGACTAACAGAGTAGGTTCAATATATCCAGTCCGTGTCTTTTCTTCCTCACCGTTTTCTTCAAATTTGATAAATAGCTCTCCCTGAACTTCTTTAAGGGAGAAAAGCTGGTTAATTACAAAACTTAACATTTAATTAAGAAGCACACATTTTACAGAGAAATACATTATCGACAAATTTAATGTAAATATTCATAAAATATGCAGGCAACTTGAAATAAAGGACCATTAAGTCTTCCTAAACCCATTTATTGATATTGTTGGCCAATTTAAATTCAACAGACAAAAGAAACAACTTAGCGCATAATTTAGCTTGAATTGTTTCATGTTACGATTTATATGCCTGAAACCCAAATACGAAAACTAAGCATTTATTTTGGAAGCTGAAAACGTACTGTGGCGGCCATGGTTTCCAAAATTTTGACAGGTAAAACAATAAACAGACAGAAAAAGAAGAAAACAAGTTTGAGGCTTTCCTTTTGTATTTAATGGGCAGTTATACACGTCCTCGGTAACAGCTGATAAAAGTTTCAGATATACAGACACTCTGCATGTTAAAAAACCTCGGTAATAGCTAATAAATAATTCCTGGTAATCAAACACTCTGCACGTTAGATGTCATCAATAATACCTCATAAATAATATCAGATAATCAGACAGTCTACACGTTAGATGTCCTCGGTAATACCTGATAAATAATATCAGATAATCAGTCAGTCTGCACTTTAGATGTCCTCGACAGTACCTTATAATAATATCAGATAATCAGACACTCTGCACGTTCGATGTCCTCAGTAATAGGTAATAAATAATTTCAGATAATCAGACACTCTGCACGTTCGATGTCCTCAGTAATAGGTAATAAATAATTTCAGATATCAGAGAGTCTGTACGTTAGATGTCCTCGGAAATTGATGAGAAATAATTTCAGATATTCAGATACTATGCACGTTAGGTGTCCTCGGTGATAACTCGTAAATTATTCCAGGTAATCAGACACACTGCACGTTAGATGTCCTCGGTGATAACTCGTAAATTATTCCAGGTAATCAGACACTCTGCACGTTAGATGTCATCAGTAATAGCTCATACACAATTCCAGGTAATCAGACACTCTGCACGTTGTTTCATGGTATTATAATTTCTGCAAGAATTTGAATACTTAAAGGAGTTTATTATATCACTATATCTTTAGGATATGTTGATGCTAATTTAAAGTTAAGTTCTCATTTAGGTAAGTTAATATTCTGTTCAAGTTAATGTAAAGCTGTCATTTAGTTAAGTTGATGTTGTCTTAAGTTTATGTTCTCTTCAAGCTAAGATTATGTTCTCTCCAAGTAATATTAATGTTATCCTTGAAATGAGTTAAAGATGTCCTTAAGTTAAGCTTATGTTCTATTTAATTTAAGTAATATTCTCTTTAAGTCAAGTTAAATTTTTTATCTACTCGGCAACAGTTTCAGTATGCATTTTAGAGGTGAATAACGCCATAAAAATGATGTCAAATGACAAGATCATGAGTATGACAAAAACGAAAGTAAACTTAGACTGGATATACGTGTTTGCTGGATATACTAAATAGATATTGCATGAACTGGACTTAAATGCTTCATAGTACCACTTTTAAACCAGGTAAAATTAACCCAAAGCTTGAATCTATAATACAGGTATTCGATGAAGACACATTCTGGCCATTAACAACACAACAAATTACTTACTTAGTCAGGAGGTAAATTAGTCAGGGATTACTTATAAACTTAATCATGTTTATTGCCTGCAGGTTCTTGTTTGAAATATTTCTCAACTTTGACAAGTTTTAAAATTATTATATGAATGAAGGATATAATACATAAGTAACTCCGCAAAAATGAACAGACACGTTGAAGGGCGTTACCGACCATGACAACGATTTAGATATATTGTGTTTGAACGAAGGATATTAGACTTGCTTGTGTTGCTTTCTGTGGAAGAAAGAAAGACTAAAATGCAAACGGGGAGGAGTATTGAAACATTACCAAATGTCATTATATGGGGTTTGTCTCTTTTCGTGTTTATTGTACCTTATCCACGAAAATTTACTTAATTGCATGTTTTTGTAAAGGGAAGCAGGCTTGGAAATTAGCAGAGTGGGTGCCACAAAGAAACCAATACTTTGATCATTCTAATGGAGAAATACTCATCAAGAAAAGTGGATTTTACCTCATGTACGCACAGGTAGGTCGTTTCTAATAACCAGTCATTCCAAAAACAAGTCAGTTTTCAATATACCTTATGTACGCACAGGTAGGTCGTTTCCAATAACCAGTCATTCCAAAAACAAGTCAATCTTCAATATACGTCAGTCTCTCTAAATCCCATATGTTGTGTACTATCCCCTTGTATTGGAGATTATTGTAAAGCGTGTGAGAAAAATATAACGCTGCTCTGAATGAAGTCTCCGAAATGTATGTTAATCGGAGTACATGCTACAATGACAAGATAGCTGTACAGAAGTAGCTAATGTCATATGTTATCTTTACACATCAACACAACCATGTGCAGGGTTTTGCAAATGCGTTAGTTTTAATTATTATCCTTAATAGTAAACCATAACGATAAAGGAAAACAGAATTCATGGAATTATAGGAAGCAAAGTATACGTACAAACAAAAACACCTTTTGCAGGATATTAAATGTTTAAGCAGTGACAGCTCGTTAGCAACTGTAGATCTGTCCAGTCTATCTCTTTCCGATCTGCACCACCGCCAACGAACGTTTGGTTTAAGTGCCACTTAAAACATTGACGTACATGAAATTGATGTACTGTTTTTGCCGGAAGAGCGTACGATTAAGACCTGTGTAAACAATTTTTTTTTTGTAAGATAATAAAGGATTTTATTGGTGAAATTTTAATAATGATCACAGTTGTATTATCAAAGATGCGTGCATCTATCAGAATGTATAATTGCCTTGAAAAGAATGGCTTTAATTGCTAACACTCGTTAATGTTAGATTCAAAACGGTCCTTTTAACTTACTGTTGACGTTCCAAAATGTAACTAATTTTATTGCAGATAACACTGATCGGTTCGAGGAAGCGAGGATTTTACGTAAAGAAGATGAGTAGGACGGCAGATGGCACTTACGTTGCTTATATCATTTCAGCATGTACACGTTTCTCTGACGAAAAAGAGAGCAGCTCGAGGAATGATTCATGCAGCGTGCATCGACCTTGCAGACTTGACGCGGGGGACAGGCTGTTCATTGAACCAATATTCGCGCAAGAGATACTTTACAGTTCCAGCTATAGTTATTTTGGCTTGATTAGAATGGGGTAAAACACGGAGATTTGCTCCTAAGGGACATTCAAGCAATAGGAAACTAACAATTGGAAATAGTACACAATCAATCCAATTTTAAATCGGTGTACTTGAAGGACAGTAAGATTCCAAATCGATGTCGGCGTTAAGGAAAAAACATTGTCCTTGAGAGAAATAATACTTCTCTAACATACATTTTTGTATGAACAATATTTAGCATTATACAATGCGACTTGTTAGCAAACCAGTCTGACGGTAACAGTTTCCTCGCATTCGTGGGACATGTTTGCTCAGGAATAGTCTTTCGTAAAGTTGAATCTGCCGAGAAAATATACTTTCAAACGAAAGCATTACAGTCAAGGATAAATGTTTGAATTTTTGAAATCACAATATAATCTCCGCAGTATGAGTTCTACTGATTTAGGTTTATTTACATTTTGTTTGGCCTACGTATGTTTGTACTTACCAAGACTTTGTAACAATCATTTATATTGGTTAAAACCGTTGCATGTGACAAAAAGAGATGTTGTTATTTCATAACACGAGAAAAGAACTGCTTCTATATTAATGCGCCATTTGTGTGTGCTTGGATAATGTTTGTAAACAAAAGATGAACAATAGTTCTATTATTTATTTGTTGAAATTCGTAATGTTTTTTTATTATTTGTAATCATAAAAATTCAAGTACATAATTTACAGAATACATGAAGTAAGGAAGCTTGAAAATGGGGATCACGCTGTAGATGAACGACCTTTATATCGATACGGCCGTTCACGCAACGTGTAATCGTTTTGCAGCTGCATGCATTTCATTATTTCAACGTATCTGCAATACTGACATGACACCGATTACTCGAGAAAAGTAATTATAAATCATGGAAGAGATCAACAATAAACCGAAAGATGTCAACATGGTTCAATTTTGCAATTATTTGCTTTTGTGTTATAAAAAAGTATAACACTCTAGTGACAGTTTCTAGACAATATACTCCCATCTTAAACAAAATTTGCGCAAGCTTTGTAAAAAATAAAGTTGTGTATACACACAAGTTTCACGGTCAAGTTGCATCAGTTATTCGACAAAGCAAAAAAAGAATGTCGGAATTTTCTTCTGGATTGTGTCGCCTTTTGATACTTGAGATAGATTAATGGCTAAAACGGTTTGTCTTGAGTGAAACACTCAAAATAACACCCTAACATTGATGGTGACAGCAAAATTTTACCTGTGAGTTTGGTCTCGTGTATCCTATGTTCGATGACATTTCAAATTATAATGATTATTACATGTAAGTATTCTTTACAAGATAATCACAACATTCTTTCTCTTATTCAAGTTACAGTGATGCTGATCTCTGCTATGAAGATAAAAGCAGCAAAAATAGGTTTAGATAAGCAGATAATATACTCACGTGTATCAACCCCATAAAATACGGGTACATACTAGAACATAAAACCGTGAGAATGTTGTAAACAATATAATCACAAAGGTGGTTTTTTGGGTTTGTTTCTGTTTTTATGTTGACTGTCTCAGCCTGCCTGGTCTTTCTTTGGTTATCACATCAAATCTTATTTCGGGGAGGAAAAAGAGTTAATATTTTTGGAATATATCATTCAACCATTAAATTGATCGACGACCGAATGACAACTATTGCCATAATGGCCATGTGAATTTATTTGGAATGCTTATTCGCCTCTTATGGAATTTCAGTTAATTTGTAACAGAGTTTAAATTTTGAACAGAATAAGTACCAAAAACATTGCATCCTTGCTACCCTTTGGCTGTCTTAACATTTACTATGCAAGTCATCGTAGAGTGCCATGGAAGGGTTAAACACCTACCATTACCTTAATTTCAGTGTGTCTCTGTGCAGTTTGTGAAAATTCACTTTCTATCATAATATATTAATTAATATATTTTATACATTTGTTTTATGTGCTTATCATTAATTTAATTTTCTATGAACCATGTTTTCTGTATCTCCTCAAAAGGAGAAATAGAGTACGTTTATAGGGGAGATAATCCGTTTTTTTTCGTCTTTCGGGTATCGCTAAGTATTTAAGGCAGACTTGAATGTGTACAAACATAAAATATTTTAAAGTTACGTAACATACACATTTATATTCTGAACCATCCACTTGTGACGTGCGAACTTACTTCTGACTGCATATCAAACGTATGCTTTTGGTTGCAAACATTTTGAATAACAAAACGAACAATTTTCATGAATCTATCATATGAAATGTCGTGTAGTATTGTTTGGAAGTTGTTACACTCTGTCTTGGCAGCACATTATAACTTTAACAAAATTTATATTTCACAGAAGTCCTTTCTACCGGAATAAAGAATGGAACAAAACTTAAATTTGACCTTTTGCCGTCAATACACACATGTTATGGATTATCTGTGAATGAGGTCATGATAGAAAAGTTATAACGTTGCACCTTGTCGTTCTCATTGTACTTGCAATTGCAACGAAGAACAATTATATTCTTAAAATCGCTGAAGATAAGACAAATGACAGGTAGCAAATTTCCTTTTCATGACATCAGTTTCTGATTTAAAACATATCATGGTTTCATAAAGCAATAAATGACAAAATACTGGACCATCCAAAATCAAAGGGTTTACAGTTTAAAAATGATAGCCCATATAACTAGAATTTACTGCAATCGATATTGATTTCAAGATGAAAAAGCAACAGCAAAACATCAAGTCCAAATCGCCAGGCAATTGTACAAAATCGAAGTGATATAGCTCAGTCTATACTTCTTTTGTTGTTTTGATTTATAACATGGGTAACTATTCAATCCTAATCACAAATGGGATAAAATTAGATTTGCTCTGTATGGTTTGGCCGGGGACGTCTTTTCTTATTCCAGGAAATGTGAACAGCTGAAATGAGAAAACATTTGTTTATATACAAAGGCTTTCGAAAGCTCCGCCCCAGACTGGCATGTTGTATCTCTCTTGCAGTCAAACCAAAATAAAATTAGGCCGCCGTATCCAGGTACTCAACACTGTTATGACACCCGTCACATAGGTGAGTGATTTCAATGGAGTCCTAATATCTTTTAGAAAGTGGAAATCTGAGGGAATTTCCTGCGCAATGTCCATATGAAATGGATTGCATATTAGTTCCTGAGAAATCACAAACGAAAACCGTTCTGGTAAGACATGACGGGAAAGAGAGGTGTTGCTCGGGTAGAATAAGCAGCCATTTGGGGCATCTCGGTGGAGTGTTTGTGTTGCTGCTGCTGATATTTGTGCCGAATCTATATCTCATCTTAAGAACAGAAAAACTACAGTCCGAGCTGTCCGTACAGAAGGACATTATTGACACGCTAGTCCAAAAATTCCAACAGGCCGGAAATTCACTGGAACAGTCGGAAAGCATACATAATCGTAAGGTACGGGTAGATATATATGTTGTCATGTCAGACTATTGCATCGTGCTTGAAAATTGCACCGTGATGCCTGCTTAGTAAAATTACAATTGGGTTTCGGGCATATTGAAACACGTGCAATAAATAATGACGTTTCTACAGAGAATAATGCTGTACTGTATCACAGTATAAACGTGGAAGTGTAAGTGATGCATTATCAGCAGTCAATAAACAACAACGTTAAGTCGGTTAAAAAACTACCAAATAGAAGCAGAAACTTCAGTTAAACACATTCATGTTAACTTTCTAAGCCCGTTTGTTGTTGTTTTTATTTACTACTTATTAAATCTGACAAGTGAACTCTTGCTCCTTAGAAACGATTCGAAACTTTATCAATATCGATCTCAGTGTGTCTACTTCTTTCGCTGTCTGGCAGAATCAACAAAGATAAAGAAAATTTCTTCTTTTTGCATTTGTTACAAACTTTGTAAACGACATGAAATGAAAACAACACAAATTTTCGAATGCTTCCGATAGCAGTAGGGGCGACAGTGTTTACTGCGGGAGAACTGGTTGGACATATGTATGTTTTATTCATATCAGTAAGGGTGACAGTGTTTATTGCGGGAGAACTGGTTGGACATTATATATGTTTTATTCATATCAATAAGGGTATTGTTTATTTAACTAAGAATATTTATTCTAGTTATCCTGCCGTATATCTTTTGCATAATCTATTGAGAAAGGATAACCATCTTTTAAGGACCATCCACACTATGGTTTAGTGTACAAGCTCGATTGACTGCATAAATTTCCCTGAAAATCGTTATATTCAACCGAAAACCGACAGAAATACCCCAAAGTCATCGATATCCAGATTTGTACCAGGACGCTCGATTAACAATTAAAGTAGTGTATACTGTGGTAATGTTAAAATATTCCCATACCATATCTGCAGTTGTTACCGATGAATATTTAAATATTGATGTGTAACCATAACCAGTCTGCAAAACATACACATTCTTATGTATAATCATAACCAGTCTTTGAAAAATAGACACTCTTATGTGCAATCATAGCCAGTCTATAAGACATACACGTGTAATCATAACCAGTCTTTGAAACATACATACTCTTATGTGATCATAACCAGTCTGTGAAGCATACACGCTCTGATGTGTAACCATAACAAGTCTGTGAAGCATACATACTCTTTTGTGTAATCATAACCAGTTTGTGAAGCATATACACTATTATGTGTAATCATAACCAGTGTGTGAAGCATATACACTTTTATGTGTAATCAGAAAGAGTCTTTGAAACATACAGTCTTATGTGTAAACATAACCAGTCTGTGAAGCATACACACTTTCATATGTAATCATAACCAGTCTGTGAAGCACACACACACTTTCATATGTAATCATAACTAGTCTGTGAAGCATACATACTATTATGTGTAATCATAACCAGTCTGTGGAGCATAAACACAATTATATGTAATCATAACCAGTCTGTGATATATAAGCAGTTTTAACCACGTAGAAAATCTTAATTGTAAACTCAAGGATTTTGATATTAAAAACATTGACTTAAACTTTAACAAAATTAAAAATAAAGTAATTACAAACCTTTGTTAAACATCAATAACTTTTGCAAATTCACACCTTGCATTTGTTATTGCAATGAAAAGGAAGCAAAAATATATTACAGGAATTTGAATTTATTCACTTTTATATTTATTAATGAATTTTTTTTGACAGTTTCCATTTACTGTATTTCCTGTAACTTTATAAGGATGACTTCAAAAGCGAGATTTCCTTAATAACTCGAATTAGTTCCAGCTTTGTACGTTAAAATTTACATTAATTGAATATGTAGTGTAGAACATAAATCCATGACCTTATTTGAATGACATGGTGAATCACTTCGGTAGTGTCCAAAAATACAATTGCATTGGTTATGATGTAGAATCCAAAATCCCCCAACACATTCGGTATAGCTCCCCTATTATTTTTCTTGTCCTCGTGTAACTGCTGTCGTCATGTAGCTATTGTCATCATGAAGCTTTTGTCGTCGTGTAGCTGATGTCATCATGCAGCTGTTGTCATCATGTAGCTTTTGTCATGTAGCTATTGTCATGTATTGTCGTGATGTAGCTGTTGTCATGTAGCAATTGTCGTCATGCAGCTATTGTCGTGATGTAGCTGTTGTCATGTAGTTATTGTCATGATGTAGCTGTTGTCATGTAGCTATTGTCGTCATGTAGATGTTATTATTTTAGTCCTAGACGAATAACTGTGTAGGCATATTATATTAGCTACCAATCAGGCTTAGTTAAAATAGTTCCCTGTGTTAAGGGATAGTTGTATAGTTTCTACAGCGTGAACTGCTGACGGTTGATATATATTTGGAAAGTTGTGAGACATGTGGTCTTGCATTGATTAGAGTAAAATTTAAGTATAGAATGGACACGTTAGGCTTTCTAATTTACAACTGAAGTTGTATAGAAGTCTTTGGAAATTTGGGGTAAACTTATGACTTCTAGCGGAATCGCGCCAGGGTTTGACACCGCTCGGTCAAGCAAATACCCCTGGCTTGTAACAATATAAATATAACCATAGCCCTTACAGACATTTTCCTATACTTGACGTTGTGCGTTTTTGGATGCTTCATCTGCCGTTAATTCCATTTAATTTGTAAGAATTGGATATTTGGCACAAAATGAACAGTTAAATTTAACAAAATTTCATGGAAAGATATTAATTTTGGCTTTTCACACGGTAATGTAGAATTACTTTTATCCATCCAGATTACAGGTTTATATGAAAAAGTACGAGACCAAAATAATGTCCTCTAGGTGCAGTTGGAGTTAAGACCGGGTCTGCTAGTTATGAACAAAGAATATAGAATACGAACTCTAAGAATTTAAAAAGTATATGATACCTATAGTCTGTAATGCTGCTTTAATTTATAAGGTTAATAGATGCATGAAGAAGATAATCCAGAAATTATAGTGATTCCCTGCATATATAGGAATTAATAGAAAATCTGAGTTCAGTTGCTATGCTCAATTTCAGTATTACGCAATTAGAACTTTATTTAATTGAGATATAGTATTGTACTAAACACAGGAAATTTGCTATCTGTATTGACGTTTCCGTTTGTAGGTTGCTTAGACTTTAGGATTATGTGTTGATTATGGCGAGTTGTTGTTGGGATGATACGTTATTTTTCTTCAAATCGATTCGTTACCCGTTTTCTAAGAGCAGACGTCATAATGTACAGTATTCACGAGACTTTATGGTAGCATCCAATATTTTCTTAAAATGGACTGTGTCTCATTTATTAAAATAATGAATTCTCGGGATATTTTAATGCATAGGTGTTTCGTAATATGATAAAGGAATACTTTTTATATTAGGTGTTTGGGTTGTGTTTTCTTCCTGTCGTAAATTACCAGTCTTAACTTTGAACGGCCTACTAATGGATCATTCAAATGTGAAGCAAGGGAACCCCTGAAAGTGGGAAATGTGAGTTTCGTGATGTGTGGTCATTAGGCGATTAGAGAAAAATATATTTGGAGTATTTGAACATTAAGAAACTTCCAGGTTTCAAAGACTGATATCTTAAAGTTCTTGGAAACAGAGCCAACATGGACCTCAAGCCATACTCATGTAGGAGTTCTTTAATTCGTTCGGTAGTGAGATCTTGCGTGTTACAGTGTGTTGAAAGTACCTTAGAGGGTATTGTTGTATGCCATACTAGCTAACCTTTTTTTTAAGCATTGTGAGTATATAGTTTGGGAGATGGGTTGTTTGGTTATAGTTTGCACATAATAACAAGACTGAGTATAATTTTGGTTGGTTGGTTATATTTTGCACATAATAAAGAAAAATGAGTCTAATTATGGTTCATGTGGTAATGTTTATTATAATGGTGAAAAACCAAACAACAAACAATCGATCAAATATTGAATATATTTTCTCCTTCCTCCTTTTTATTTTATTTTTTCTTAAATGGTGTCAATAAAATGTACAAACCAAATGAAAATGTGTACAAACCAAATGAAAATGTACAAACCAAATGAAAATGTATAAAAACCAAATGAAAATGTATAAACCAAATGAAAATGTATAAAAACCAAATGAAAATGTAGAAACCGAATGAAAATGTACAAACCAAATAAAAATGTACAAAAACGAAATCTCAGAAATAGAGTGATTTACACTAACATAAAGAGCAAGGCAAGAAATGAGAATATTGAGGGTGGCATAGCAAACAACCGAGCCACCCAGCACATTAGGCTAAAAATTCCAATCTAACTACTTTCTCATTGGGAGGGTGTCTCAGAATGAAGTTTTGCCGATTAGAGGGGGCAAGAATCTTGCTTCGCTACTGAATAAAGACAACGTTTTTGAAACGAGCTAATTCGGGGCAAGCTCAATTTCCTGATACACAATAATACATATATCTAATAATAACAGTAATAATAATAATAGGATAATAGAGTTAGTGAGATCATTTGCTGATGATAACTCGGGCTTGTGCGGCAACATATGCTGCTGAAACTGAGTATGTTTTGAACACTGAACGTGAAACTATAATGACTTGGTCCAGCCAAAGTCTTGTAAATGTAATCCCAACAGAACCTATGTGACGATCTTGACTAGTGTTAGTTTCCCTCCCATATGTAGTCTTTGTCAATG
This sequence comes from Megalonaias nervosa, assembly GCA_016617855.1. Lineage (NCBI taxonomy): Eukaryota > Metazoa > Mollusca > Bivalvia > Unionida > Unionidae > Megalonaias > Megalonaias nervosa. The sequence continues at coordinate 15,290 of JAECUM010012773.1, read as the reverse complement.
AAATACTTAGCTTTACACGGTGTCATAAGCATCTGAGCATCAGCTTTAGTAATGCTTGAAAATGATTATCACATGTGTGATTACTTTGGTATTAAAACCGAAAATAGCCAGGAAGCTTTTTGAATAAAATATACTTGTCATTCCTATGAGCATGATTAGGGTATGCAGATATTCTGGGATGGGTTGTTTCTAAGGTTATGCAAATATTCTGGGACGGGTTGATTGTAGAGGTATGCAGATATTTTGGGACGGGGTGTTTCTAGGGGTATGCAGATATACTGCGACTGGGTGTTCCTAAGGTTATGCAGATATTCTGGGACGGGTTGTTTGTAGGAGTTTTTAGATATTCTGGGACGGGGTGTTTCTAAGGATATGCAGATATTCTGGAACGTGGTGTTTGTAGGGTTATGCAGGTAATCTGGGACGGGTTATCTCTAGGGTTATGCAGATATTCTGGGACAGGTTGATCCTAAAAGGGCTCAAATAAATTTGGAAAAATCCAGTTACAGGCCACAAGACTTGCCAGAAGTAACAGAATAGAAAATCTGTATAGGGAAAATGCTAGGTCATAATTATGCTAAAGACGAAAATTTCATAAATTATATTCCTTTTTTAAATTAAAGACTTTTTTATGCACAGCTGATCTTGACAAAAAATGCATTTCAACCAAATTATGTCAATGGTTGGTTAGCATTACAATCAACCTTGATATGAGAAAAATCATTCCATGATATCATGACCAGTGTTTATATTGGATATACGCAATCACTTTGTTGTTCTATAAGACGAGGGAATGCCTTCTTCATTCTAAACTTGTCTAGCCTCTCTCTCTCTCTCTCTCTCTCTCTCTCTCTCTCTCGTATTATGTTAAACGCTTTTTTATGTTGCTCAATTCGAAGTGTTTCTTTAATGTGGCCCGAAAATATGTTTAAACTTTTTGCAGCAACAGCAGATGTAGTCGTGGTGGTAGTTCTAGTACTAGTTTCATGGCCAGATTTTAATGCAGTTGACATTCGGAGTCATCTGGTGAATTTTTTTGAACAAAGTGTCTACTCCATAACCATTTAAAGCTGTGTACGTTTGACCTGTTTTTACACATATACGCATGGGCCACGACAGCGATTACTGGGTAACGGATAGAATGTGTCCATTGATTGACCTTGAAGAAGGTTAGTCCCGTACTAATGGACTGGCGTGTAAATACAAAAAATACATGCTTCAGGAATATTGAATAGCGGATAGGGACAAATTTAATGTTGTCACAGAGATTACAGATACTCGAGGTTATATGAAATACTACTTCTACTACTACTATTACTGACAATAATGTTTAATTCATATTATAGTCCAACAGCCAAACAAATTACATATAACTGAACATGCGGCACATCATTTCATGGTTGACTTATACATGACATAACATTAATGTTTCCATGTTTAGTGTGGACTTATTAAATTCATGGATCTTTATCAATGTTAATACTCAAAAATAGGGCCTTAATGTGGCGTCAGTGCATTCAGTGTTATGTTTAATGCATACTTAATCATTTGTTATGACAGATCGTCTTATTTTTTTTTCACTATTTTTTTTTATAGAGATTTACAAAAAAGTCAATATGACATTAACGTGCTCTTTTTATACACGTTTATATATGAGTAGAAGTTTTGGAATTGTGGAGTTATGTAAAAGTTTAATGTATATGCTTTCTGACTAGTCAAGCATACATAGGGCATGACACAATAAAGTGTCACTCGTTTTTTATTAACTTTACATATCAGACATATTCTATCTTCATAGCGAATATATTCATACCCATCTGTATTTACTCTAATTAGTAGATTTCCGTCTCTTAGCCAGTCAATTAAGTTACCTAATTACGTCTCACCTAAAGCATCTAAATAATTTTGCCGTACTTACCTTTTAAGTTTAATATCCATTCCAATTATTTCACTAGTCTGTTCTTCCTTAATAATATCTTAATGTCGCTGTGTAAACATTTATATAAACAGCAGTTCGTTGGTGAAATATTTCTTAACCAAACATTGCTATATCCCTATTTAATAATATATGATTTTACGTTATTTGCACAACAATAACAGTTTTGTTTCCGCTCCATTTCAGTTGAACATTATAATATTGTCTTGGCGTATTTAAAATTTTAACTTTCATGATTCAAATATATGCAACGTTACACCATCATTCTTCCTATTTCATGATAAAAGAAAGCACGTGGTGTGGTTTTTGACAGACGCAGTATAAATTTACAAAACTCAGTGTGATCCTTTCTCATGTCGCGCGCTTCACTGAAACCCCAATTTTCAGATCCATATTTCAAAATAGGCAAAACTTTTGTATCAGAGATTTGAAGCAAGGTATGTACAAGTAATTTGCCAAATGTAGATAAACTGTTCTCTAGTGTGCGTATCGCGTTTGCTTCTTGATAGGCCAGTGTGTTTTCGGACCAATCATTTGTTGAAGAGAATATGCACCAAATAATTGTTGAATCGTGCTTTTTGATTGCACCATAGTATCATTTTTCGTATCAAAGTATGTATCCTCTACTACGGAATACAGCAATTCGTAATTTTCCAAGAATAACTGAGTCTCCAGTGAAGCAACACCATCTCAGTATCTTTTCCACTATCTAGAGTCTGCAAATTACAACAGCAACCACAACAACAACAACAACAACAACAACAACAACAATAATAATAATAATAATAATAATAATAATAATAATAACAATAATAATTTTACGTGAAGCAGTTCAATTTTTACTAGATCTCTTTCAATAATAGGCAAAATATCTACCAGAAAAGTATACCTAATTATGTAAGTTGTACATATTTACGATTAAAGTAAACACGCGTACACACACATATGGCTGGAATAAATTAGAAACCCCGGGGATACAAGTAACCAAATTATGTTGATACAGCATTATTGCGAGGGCCCCTTTCTGTAAATTTAAATGCAGCATGCGCAATTAAATACGTTGAAAGGGGCAAAAATATAATGTGCAATTTATAACCTTTGTACCATTTCTAGCCATTTCTAGTCAGTTCCTTGATTCTTATTTTTAGTAAACAACGTAATAAGTATTTTCTTGTCAGTAAAATATATTGCTTAACTTCCTTTGGAGGATTATAAAATCATTATATAAAGATTGAATCTCATAAAAATAACCAGAAACTACAGTTACCATACCTTAGACACAGTGCAAAATTCCCAAAATGAAAGAAAATGAGAACAAGAGGGAAAAGGAATGAACATTTCTAATAAAAATTTTTTCAATAGCGGAAAATTTCATGAATAGTTTAAAAAAAAAATAGTGCCACTGACAAAGTTAGTTCAACAGAACATCCCAAAAAGGTCCCATCTTACAAAACCTAAAATTTGACGCTTATCAGATAACTGCCATTTTTCTGTCAGATTACAAACAAAACTTTCACTCCGAAAAAAAGAAAAACATCTGCAAAACGTAATTGGGTAGATTTAGATTAAATATATGGGGGCATGCAGCCGATATTAAACAAGAAGATCGATTTTAGATATTCAAATTAATCTGCAATTTCACGCCCCCCCTTAAAACTTATAGCTCTGTAGCGTATGAATGAACTAAATTACCTTAATAAGTGATTAATTTTGCTCCCCCCCCACCCATAACACTGTAAGCAGATTCTCAGTACTGTTAGATTAAACTTAAATTCAGTTCTTCTGTAATGATGTTTGTATGTACCTTTCTGTTCGATTCCTCTACACTCATTTTTGTTTTTAATTCTTTTTTTATATAGCTTTTATTACATTTTCAGTGAATCGTCTTACATTTTTGATAACTTCTTTCAGCTTCGATGATTAGGTATGTATTATATCGCCATCGCCTTAAAGCCCCCCCCCCCCCAGCATTATAAGCTATTTATCTCGCGTAGTAAATCGATAGTATGTTAAGGGCGCATGAGAATTACATGACAGTGACCTTCAAATTTTAAACATAAAGTTATTTGGTTGATCTTAGTTTAATATGCCAGAAAATGTGCTGAATTTGCCCTACAGTAAAAAATAAAATAAAATAAAGCTTGCATTGTCACGTGCTCTATACTAATGCAGTGTCATGACCTTTCCCGATTAAAAAACAAAGAATAACAGCAGAGCAAGTACCTCAAATAGTGTTTTCCCCCACCCCTCTTCCCCGCACCTTTGTCCCGTACCCAGAACATGACTCCCATACTACCATCACTTCAGTCTTTCAGAATCTGCCGAAATGTTACTGACAAGATTATATATATCGTTACCTTTATGACTCCTTTATAAGCAAGAAAAGCATTCAGAATTTGACTTTCACAACGTTTTGAAAATCATATTCGTGTTAATAGAAGACAATATACAATTTTGTCAATAACATTTCGGCAGATTTTGAAAAACTGAAAACTGTCTCGGTTTGGTAGTAAATGAAAAATGCATAGCAGTCTTGTGAAGTGCTTCAAAGTATTGCAAATGTCAGAAATAGTAATACGGTATGCATATGAATAGTTTGTATGCAATAAATAAACGTATATTTTTGGCATGGTGCAACGATCGCGGCTGCAGGAGTTACCTCCCTGTGATGGACGTATAATGAGTGTGATATTTCAACATTAATCGTTTATTATAAAAAACGAGACTTAGTGCTTCTGTTCGACTAAGTTTTGGCTTTACTATTTATGTAACTTAACCTACATTAGGATTTTAGGAACTCTATTTTTCTCAACACATTTCTTTGCTTTGTTTTTAGTTAATTTTGGGCAATTTATTAACAAAATTTGGAAACTGGCTCAAAATAACATGATGTACTTCCAGTGAAATATCTTTATATTTTTTAAATGAAAAAGTGTTCAAGAGAAGATTTTTCGAAATGAATGAGTCTGAATAATAATAACAATAATAATAATAATAATAATAATAATAATAGGTGCTACGGTGCGAAGGGTAAGTTCGTGAATAACAATACTCAGAGCTTTTGCGTTTTGCTTAGAAAAAGAGTTTATTGAATTAGAAATAAATATCTTTATTTGTAATAAAAGAATTTTGAAAGAAGTGTTTCACTTTGCATGTTACGATTATTCATCAATAACTGATCGTGGCAACATATTGTTGTATTGATATTTTTTGTCATATCCTATTCGAAAATACTGATTTTTGGCTATGGACGTAACTTTGAAAATATCATTATTATTATTATTATTATTATTATTATTGTTGTTGTTGTTGTTGTTGTTGTTGTTGTTGTTGTTGTTGTTATTGTTGTTGTTGTTGTTATTATTATTATTATTATTATTATTATTATTATTATTATCGAAACGCCTTATTTTGAATACGGTCTCTATCTTGATGAATAATTTGGAAAGAGAAAACAGGTGAAAATGGACATAAACAGATATTATGCACAAAAAATAAATAGATTATTTGCTGTATTTCCTACTTTTCTCGAACTATTTCCTTCAACACAGAGGTGAAGTTATGGCAGATGTTGACCATGATCATCTGAGTGCCACAGATTCTACTCCTAAAGATATATGCTAAAGTCGTTGAAACCGCTAAAGAACTTACGTTTATTATTATTATTATTATTATTATTATTATTATTATTGTTGTTGTTGTTGTTGTTGTTGTTGTTGTTGTTGTTGTTGTTGTTGTTGTTGTTATTATTATTATTATTATTATTATTATTATTGATTGATTGGTTGATTGATTGCATAATATTTTTGAATTCTTATGAACCAAAGAGGAAGACACCCGACCCAAAACAAAGAAATCACTATTATAAATCTGTGTTGACTTTGGATAAAGGCCATAAGAAAATGTGCAATTCACTGTAAACAAGTCTAACATTAGACGGGCGGTGACGTAGAATTCGAATTTTAAACATTAGTGTTTATATCATTTGCATGACATTTATTCTTTGAAGCTACTGTTTGACCCTTGTTTACAGCGAGACAGGCTAATTTGAATGTTTTCAAAATTTAATTATACAAATAATATTTGCTTAACAACATAAAGAAAAAATTGATATCAAGGATGCTTGTCCGTTTACAAATGACTTCGTAATAATTATTTCCAAACTTACAGGCATCCTCTGGGTCAATCTTCATTCAGATATTTGTTGTATCTAAGTAAAATATATTTTAATAACTTTCTGGTGCATAATTGTGTCATAATGCAGCACGAATGTTAACGTAGTCTCCAATAAACGTGGGAAGTGTTAAAATAGTCTCCAGTAAACGTGGTAAGTGTTAAAAGAAAGCGCTGTGATATTAAAGACTGGTATTCAGAAACAACTTTGATTAATTCATTGTCAAGACGAGCTCAGTCGCATACCAACATGCATTTTTCCGCAGCAGGAAACGTACTTTTCTGCGCCAATATTGTTGCACACAATGAGAAGAGTTTCGTCAAAACGTGTTAAAGTCATAATGCTCAGTTTTTAACAATCATATTTACAAACAGGCAGATGAGGAAGCAAGGCCATCATTACCATCTAATACCGAAGAAATTAAAACGCTAACAGTGTTGAGAATAGTGGTTGATACCAGGAATACGTAGATGGTTGGGCAAACTCATCCTGAAATGATATAACAGTCATTCACTTTATTGGTGACGTCCACAATACCAGCTTACTGGTATACAAAACAGGTGCTTCAGGTCAGCTTCATGTTACACTTTTGGAATAACATTCATTCATGCTATTGGTTCATGTTACAGTTTTGGAATAACATTCTTTCATGCTATTGGTCATTTGCACAGTAGTAACATCGTACAGGTTATAGGACAAGTGCTCAAGGCGGTCTTCATTGGCTATTTTGGAATATTTTTAGTGTTTTGACTTTACCGAAACAAGAAGAAAATGATGTTTTACCTGTTTCAATTGATACTTAGTCTATGTAATTCAATTAATATATAGTCTATATAAATAAATCAATACTTAGTCCATAAAAATCCATTAATACTTAATCCATGTAATTCATTTAATACTTAGTCCATGCAATTCAGTACTCACTCCATGTATTTCAATACTTAGTCCATGTAATTCAATTAATACTTAGTCCATAAAATTCCATTAATACTTAATCCATGCAATTCATTTAATACTTAGTCCATGCAACTCAATTAAAACTTAGTCCATATATTTCAGTCAATATTTAGTCATACTTAGTCCACGGAATTCAATTATTTACTTTTATTCTTTATTTGCAGAATCATCCCAAAAATCGCAATTCCACATCATGGCGATCAAAGCGGTCAGGTATGTGCAGTCTGACGTATTTGTATGCATTTATAAATCAAATTACATTCACGCTATTGATATAAATTTTTCAGCACGGATTATATGGTTGATATTTGACACTGATTGTTCTTATTAGAGTTCATTTTTCAAATAGAAAATATTTGTTTATGGAATGAGGCCGAAAAGAACTGTGTTATTAATGTTAATCTCTTTTCATTGTTCTTTGAGAATATCTTTATCAATCTGAAAATATCTTTACCAGCCTAAAAGAAAACTCCTACTCGTGATACGGTTCTCGATATTAAACAGTTATTTGTGGCTCAGGAAACAGACAAATTTGTTATCCCTTAGCTGCTGGGACAGCCGTATGTTCTATCGGCCGATGCCCTTACCCGAACTCAGTAGAACATTGCAACGTCTACACCTGGTTGTGTACACATAGTTCCTTACGTAGACAAAGTGAACGCTTTATTACTTAAGTTTATCGGTGAACCTCTCACTTTTAGGTATGTTTGGTGACAATAGGAACACTCTGCGCCAATGATCCGAAAAAAAAAATAAAAAAATAAAAAAATACACCATTGAAATGCGGCAATAGCCTTTGTCCAATATACATTTACTTCGTTATCTGTGTTGAGAGACTTTGTTGTGCTGTATCACTCCATCGAAGTATATCCGAGATGGAATTTTATAGAAAATATACGTCTTGTGAGTAGGTTGGTAACTATTGTCAAGTGGTTTTAATTAATACGCATTTGCGAATTACGTCACTAGGCAATAAAACACAAATAGATATTACATTTTAACGTGTAACGCAAATGGTAATCTTTTTACTACAGTGAAAACAAAAGAACACAATACAACATAATTAAACACAGTTTAGTTAATTGACTGTAAGTATTATTGGAACATCGGCTAAACATATTTCGTCTGACAATTTGGATCATCAAAGCAGATCATATTTGAGAGGACTTCGTCAATAGTAATTACTTGGTGAAAGCACGTAAGAATATGAAGAAATAACTGTGAAAGACTAATGCATAATCTTCTAATTTGTGAGAGAAACTCTTTGACATTGTTTCGGATCATGCTAGTGTTTTTTTGCCCCCAAGGTAAGGAAGGCGGGGCTGGTGGATTATGGAGTCGAGTGGCGTAAAGTTCATTATTAACATAAAAATACACGACAGGGAAATATAAAAAAAAAATGAAGTGCATTTATCTACATATCTTTTCTCGGTCACTTCTCAAGATGTCCATTCGTCCACTCATTCCTCTAGCTAACAAAAACACATAAGCACCCACAACACTCAAGAAACTACGTTTTCATGTATTTCTTGAAAAGATATTTGAACATGAAACTTACTCCGAGTAAATTCTTTAATGCAGCACATTTACGAAGTCTGGATAATTTTAATACAAAAAATCTTTATTTGAACTGAAAGAATCTTTTCTCTAAAAGGTTGTGGAACTGCCTCATTTGTTCATCTCTTTGGAAGTGGAACGTCCTACAACGAAGGTAAGCACACGTAGTCTTAATGACGAAGTCAGCTAAATTACTGAGTACATCTCATTATCACTGTCTGCCCAACACCGAATCCATTCCAGATACTTGAATCTTCCAGTTGTAAATACGGTAAAACTTTAATAACGCCAATTAGTTCAATATTTAAAATCACTAAAATGATTTTATCTAACCTATAGTACAACAATCTATCGCCCTGAAAGTCGAAAACTAGTTTTTGAAGGTCTACCGTAGGCGCCAGACGTTAATTGCATAAGTATGCCATTTAAGATATGAACAAGAGATTTGTTTATGAAACACAGCATCTCACCAATCTGCCTGCAATCTGATTAAAATCATATCTTCAATGTTCTACGTGAAGATGTGACAGCGATATTTTGGGGTCATGTTCTGGAGACCTATGTCACTACCATAATCGCTAATTTCATTAGTCAATCAGATGAAGTCATATACCTTCGTGTTTGGGAGACTGAATAGTATGGCTGAAGAGCATTAATAAGTGTCGAACAATCTGATTCAGTTTCAAATGTCTGAAAGCTGCATTTCCATTGGCTAATTCAAAGGTCATCAGAACATGACCCTAAGCGATCGCTGTCAGATCGTCAGGTGGAGATCGAATTTTAATCAGATTGCTCTGCCTGAAAACGCAAAACCTTACCAAGATTTGACTGACGGACGTACGGATAAGCGTAACACAATATGCCTGTACTTCAATACAATTTTTGGAAAGAAAGTTTAATTTTTGTTCTTAAATATTGGACTAGTTTCTTTTGCTGTAAAACATGCAGTCATAAACATGATACCTGATTATTAGGTGTATACTTTGCTGTACTTTTTTAAGCTTAATTATGTGATTGATTTCCCTGGAATAAAAATAAAACAAACAAGAAATATAGCATAGTAAATGTTATAAATAAACCGAGGATACTGGAGTTTGCAATATTGCTGCTTAAAGCTAGACATTTTTAGAACGGTATTATCCATACCAGCATGTATAAATTATAATTTATACCGTGTGTGTGTGTGTGTGTGTGTGTGTGTGTGTGTGTGTGTGTGTGTGTGTGTGCAATTTTGATTTTCAAAATAATTGTCTGAACTTCAGAGAGAAAATTTAAATGGAAAAGAGCAAGAAATGACAGAACATTCTCCAACCAGAACCCGATAGGACTAGAGTTTGTTGAGGATAGAGGGTCCATACTTGCCATCCGGGTAACAGAAAGTGGTTTCTACATGGTGTATTCAAAGATTCATGCTAAGGGAAGGAAGAACAATGACAAGTAAATATAGTTTTAAATCAACCAAAAAAAAAAAACAATAGCAACAAATCCTCTTTTTCCTTTTTTCCTGCTCGTTGGTCAACTTTTGTTGTAATGCATTTTTTCGTTATTTGTTAAGATGATCACACACACACACACACACACACACACACACACACACACACACACTCTCTCTCTCTCTCTCTCTCTCTCTCTCTCTCTCTCTCATACAAATATGCGACCGATGACTGAACGGAGCGTCTGACAGAATTAGTCAATATTACACTTGGTAGCACACTCGTCCATTTTACGCCAGTTAAAATTAGAGCACGGCTTAGCCATGTGTGATAAGAATTTAGAATATGCTGTCGTTCGATAAATTCCCTTCAGAGGAATTGTTTCGCTTTTTTGTCAACGTCAGAATCTGAAGCGGCATACACAGAAGAGAGATTTCATCAAATGGAAAGTTAATTATCATTATTTTAAGTGATTAATAGCGAAGAAATCTGACATTGAAATCTTCTATGGTATGCAGCCGTGAAGAACATTCCGTGTGTGTGTGTGTGTGTGTGTGTGTGTGTGTGTGTGTGAGAGAGAGAGAGAGAGAGAGAGAGAGAGAGAGAGAGAGAGAGAGAGAGAGAGAGAGATGTTTTCTTTCGTCATAAATGTTATTTAGAGCATTATATGTTTTTGCAGAAATCGTTATGTTAGGGCCCTGATGTTGATTTACTGTTTTTCAGCATACAGAACGTCGCTGTGGGATACCTTGTCAACGTCGACCGTCAGATGCCAGACAGAACTGTTACTACCTTTACATTGTCTATGTCTTTTATTACTCAGGATGAGAGGTAAGGTTTCACACCAGTCAGGCAGCCTACAGTAGGATCTCACACCAATCAGGCTGTCTGCAGTAAGATCTCACACCAATCACGCTATCTATAGTTAAATAAATAGCACAGCATCATTGCAACTTGCAAATATCAATACGTTGAAAAGGCAAAACTAAGTGTAACGGATTATGCGTTGAACATGTACAGCAACTTCTTCCATTATGTATTTAACATGTCCAGTCAATTCTTCTATTATGTGTTTAACATGTCCAGTTAGATCTTTCCTTATTTCTTGAACATGTCCAGTCAATTCTTCCATTATGTATTTAACATGTCCAGTCAATTCTTTCATTGTGTGTTTAACATTTCCAGTCATTTCTTCCATTATGTATTTAACATGTCCAGTCAATTCTTTCATTGTGTGTTTAACATGTCCAGTTAGAACTTGATATGACTGGCTAAGCTTTAAACTGCTATAGTAGCTATTTTGAGAACTGATTTTGAAGAGAGAGATTCAATTAAGAGTTCTGCACTTGTTTTCCGATTTTAATATCATTTCTCGGTATATTTGTATCGAACGATTCACGTAGTAAATTATTTTTTAAAACTAATATCGTTTGATCACAGTTGTAAGAAAGCTGATCTTGTTTTAGTCCCATTATGAGCAACATCTGCACAAATTAGTACATTGATCCAGCAGTTTATTACCACCTAAATGGTTCTATTTCGAAACAGATTTTGATCATACTTCGTATGTAAGCTTATAATATGATCACTGTCTCAAAGGATTATTTGAATAATCTGGTATATGATTATCTGAGCCCATCTAGGACTTCTGAAAAGAGTTGAATAGACTAGGTATGCATAATTTTTATCATTAAGATGCTAAACAGTATGACGTTGGATGGAATATGTAAAAGTTCTGATACGCTGGCTGATTGCCTGACGTTATTACGTTATTATGACGTTATTGCCTGACGTTATTACCTCCATTGAAGATATATTATAGTAGGGATACTTTGATTATCAATCCACTCAGAAAATGCTGAGTGACATCTACACGTATCAGTGTGCTAATCTACTCAGACAATGCTGAGTGCCATCTACACGTATCAGTGTGCTAATCTACTCAGACAATGCTAACATCTACCCATATCAGTGTGCTAAGCCACTCAGACAATGCTAAGTGATATATACATATATCAGTATGCTAATATACCCAGACAATGCTAACATCTACCCATATCAGTGTGCTAAGCCACGCAGACAATGCTAAGTGACATCTACACGTCAGTGTGCTAAGCCACGCAGATAATGCTAAGTGACATCTATACATATTAGTTTGCTAATCTATCCAGACAATACTAACATCTACACATATCAGTGTGCTACTCTACCCAGGCAATACCGAGTGACATCTACACATATCAGTGTGAAAATCTATCCAGACAATGCTAACATCTACACACATCAGTGTGCTAATCTACCCAGGCAATACCGAGTGACATCTACACATGAGTGTGCTAATCTACTCAGACAATGCTAAGTGACATCTACACATATAAGTGTGTAATCTACTCAGAAAATGCTAACATCTACACATATCAGTGTGCTACTCTACCCAGACAATACTGAGTGACATCTACACATATCAGTGTGCTAATCTACCCAGACAATGCTAACATCTACACATATCAGTGTGCTAAGCCACTCAGGTAATGCTAAGTGACATCTACATATATTAGTGTGCAATCTACTCAGACAATGCTAATATTTACACATATCAACGTGTTAATCCACTCAGACAAATGCAACATCTATAGATAACACATATGAGTGTGCTAATCTAGCCAGAAAATGCTAACGTCTACACGTGTCAGTGTGCTAATCTACTTAGACAATACTGAACAACATCTTCACATATCAGTGTGATAATCTCCCCAGACACTAATGAGCGACATTTACACATATCAGTGTGCTAATCTACTCAGACAATACTGAGTAACTTCTGCACATATCAGTGTGCTAATCTGCTGAGACAATACTGAGTGACATCTACACATCTGAGTGCGCTAATCTACTGAGACAATGCTGAGTGACATCTACACATATGAGTGTGCTAATCTACTCTGACACTACTGAGTGACATTTACACATATCAGTGTGCTAATTTTCTCAGACAATACTGAGTAACTTCTGCACATGTGAGTGTGCTAATCTACTCAGACAATGCTGACTGACATCTACACATATGAGTGTGCTAATCAACTCAGACAATGCTGAGTAACTTCTGCACATATGAGTGTGCTAATCTACTCAGACAATGCTGACTGACATCTACACATATAAGTGTGCTAATCTACTCAGACAATGCTGACTGAAATCTACACGTATCAGTGTGCTAATCTACAGTTAGAAGAGTTTTATTTGGGAAAGGTACAGAAAGTCCACACAAAGAAAGCATCGTGCATTTCTAATATGGAACAAACTGCTGCAAATCATCAAGGTTATTTAGTGATTCACTGACCGCCCTTGAAGCATTTCTTTGTCATTTAAATGCCATCATTCAAAAGCAGATGTACCTTTTCAGACGACATAACAATTTTACGTTTATCTTTTTTGTACTGACATATGATCTCTGACAATTATCCTAAGAAGAACCGTGTATTAATCGTGAGGGCCGATAAGGGGGGCAACCGGGGATAAATCCCCTGGGCCCGTGCCCGTAAGGTGGCCCCGGCCGAACAACACTTATTCGTGTGTTTGTTACCCCTGGGCCTGTGATCGCTCTCTACGGCCCTGTTAATCGTGATGGGCCAAGCTAATGCAGCTGCAATGGCTCGCCTTTGAACCTGTGCGGTCTAGGGATTGATCCATGCATAGATCACGTGGTTTTTACCTATCCAAAGTTAGTAGTTTGTTTCTTGTTCTCGAGTTTCCTCCATCTCCAAGACCACCTCTGGCAAGTATCTGAAAAGTAGATTCAGTGATATATATATATATATATATATATATATATATATATATATATATATATATATATATATATATATATATATATATATATATATATATATATATATATAGTTGTTACAACCAGCACAGATGCCATAACACTATTTAGCTTAACTGAGATCGGTCTGAACGATAAAAAAATCTCATTTTTTATTATTGCAGGGGAAAACCTTATTACTCTCTCCCTGTCGTAAATGGCCGCTTGACACCAGTGGACGAAGTGACCGACATGGGGGTGTATTACCTGGAGGAATCTGACGAAATCTACATCCAAGCATCGGAAGATTCCAATAATTTTGCTTGGTTTTGTTCTGAGGACAAAGCAAACTTCGGAATTTTGCGGCTTTGCTGAAGGGGAGTTCACCAGTTATTATGTAATTTTGAGAGATTGGCGTATGTAAGGCGAAGTTGTTTACATTTAAAACATACACAGTGGAGAGAATGTTGGCATACCTCTATGCTGCTTGTTGCAATGTGGCTGACATTTCTTTGGATATTGTATTTTTGGAAATTGTAAATGATCTTAGCACACTGCTAACTAAAATGACTGCTTCCTTGTGCTCCAAAAATTTGCCTGAATTTGTCTAAAGTACATTATACTTAGCAGCTATTAAAATAGGGGAAATAAATTTTGCCAGACTAGACAATACCAGCTTCTGAAAGTGCAATGAATGAATTACCAAATATATAAAATGAAAAAAAAAGGTTATTGGCTCTTTGTTTTACAATTTACCTCTGAAGTTCAGAAGTTGAAATGACCAAGTGGAGCTGTCACTTTTTGAAAGATGCACATATGGAGGAAACCCTGGGAAATTCTTTTTCTTTAAAATTCTAACCCTATGCAAAATACGAAACTGTAGCGCGCCACCTTAAGACAAATATAAAAATGCAATTATTTTTCTTATTTTCATATTATTATGTATAATGTTCTGAAGAAAATGGTACATTAACATTGATTTTATGCATGAAAATAAGCTAATTATGCTTATTTTGCTCTTGCTTACATAACATGCCATGAAGCATGTTTGTGTGAGTAGTGACCTTAATTATGGGGAAATTAGAACTCTTAGAATATAGGAATAAAGTCAACATAAATTTAAAACTGTTGCATTAAGTAAAAGAAATATATATAGTGAAAGTGTTTCTTTCATTTATTTGCAACGAAATTAAAAAAATAAATAATAACAAAGCAAATTTGCTTTCTTCTATATTAAACAATAAGCAAATATTTTACCCTTTCACCTTTGACCTTTATGAACCTCATCTGTTCCATCCCTTTTCAAACTGTAAAATTTATTGTTGACATATCAGGCATAATTATGGCTAGTTTCATGTTCCTGTCTTTCAGCATAACACTGGTTGCTATGTTGACAAAATGCAATGCGCATTTTTAAAAATAGCTCAC
>JAECUM010012772.1:0-78235 GCA_016617855.1 Megalonaias nervosa | reverse complement strand
AATGTTATGGCAATATTCGGATAATAATCCAAGACAATTTACCGTAGACAGAATTAATAGTGATCTTGGTCATATACGTGATAATGTGATGTTATCGTGTCTTGAATGCAATCGACGTAGAGGTTCTGGTTATGTAATTGTATGTGGTGGTAATTGTGTGTCTTTAGGAATTACTTGTAATTGTTCACGTACAAATCCACGTTGAGGAGCAGTTGAATCTAGTCTGTAGATTACAGGTCTACCAGTGGATCTAACAACGCTAGAAATTGTATGTGTAGTCACACTCCAGATAGGATCAGTTGCTCTTTTTTTACCCCCTTCAAGTTCACCAGGTTCATATAAATATCTTACAGTTACATTACCTAATACTGGTTGAGAGGAAGATTCACGTCGGTGTATTGGTATATATTTTTTTGTAATCGCATTAGAAGGTTTCATGGAAGCTGCACGAGCAATTTCATTATTTAACGCTGATATAACACTTGGTAACCTTGCAACCCATTCACGAGATCTCTCACCGGACTTAAAGTCAGTGGATATTTCCCTTGCATATTGATATCCAAATAACCGCTCAGCAAGTGTTCGATTAAATCGTTCAACGATTGCCTGATCACCATTGCCTGTGTCCTCGTCTGATTTTAACGTTATGTTTCTTCATCAACGATAATACTGCACCAAGAAATTCTTTGCCAGGATCAACTTGTAATAATTGTGGCCATCATAGACCACCACGCTGATAAATTCGCTCAAACGCAGATGCAACTTCAGTTGCTGTTTTTGTTGATAATGGTTCAGCTTCTTTATATCTACTTGCAACGTCAACGACAGTTAATGCGTATTTGTACGTGCGTGATTGACGTCTACGTGTTTTAATGGTCTCATGTGGTAAAAATAAAATATCTGCTTGATGAACTTCATTAGGGGTGCTGACATCAAAATGTTCGTACTGAATTTGTTTAGGTGGAGGTAGATAAATTTGCCATATTGCCTGTCGTGCTAACCATGCTGCAGCAACAGAACGTGAGACTTTTGCTGCTTCAGCAAGTTTAGTAATCGCTGATCTGCCTCTCCAGTATCCTCTTGGGCTATAATAAACAGACTCCATTATAATGGTTATATAATTAATTACCAGCCCCTAACATTATTTTACCTTTCATGGCAGTTTTTACTAGAAAACTAGCGAGTTTTTCTCTGACAGATTTATTGGGTATAGAATTTAACGCATGTATCAATTTTACATCTGCGAGATGCCGTTGTTGTAAATTTTTACTTTTATCCGCAACGTCATGAACATGACACGCTTGATCAATCTTATTTATTGGACACTCTCCAAGTCTTGGTTGATCTTGATCATCAAGTCGGATATCAAGTCGAGTTCCAGGACCACAATAATTATATCTAGGAAAATGATTCTCACCTGGGTATTTAGCCCATGGAGTTCCTGGTAATTTCCCTAATGAAGCAGCAATATCTTCACCTGTCTTTCATGAAATAAATTTATATTTTGTTGTACCACATTTCACACACTTGCCTGCAATTGCACGTCTTTAATTCTTCGTTGTTATTGTTGTTAATTCGGCAGTAGGTGTAGGTACTCTACATCGAACTCAATATAAATCCATGTTATTTATTATATGGATATAATTGACTTTTCTGCGACACAAAACCAAGAACAAGTAAAGCACCATCCAGCGCTACCAAATTCTATTAGAATGATTATAATAGGCCCATCTGGATCAGGCAAAACACAATTATTGCTTGATCTAATAATGAGATGGCTGAAGTGGGATAAACTGTATTTGGTAGCACCATCTGTAGATGATCAACGGTGTTACGAAGTACTTAAAGATTTTAATGAACATGCAAAATTATTGGACGAAAACGGTAATGATGTTGTTGACTTTATTACCGATATTGATGAAGCCCCATCTGTAGATGACCTAGATGGGTTTATTAATAATTTAGTAGTATATGATGACGTTATGTTGGACAAATAATCAAATCCAGCTCGGATATTTTTCGAGGTAGACATAAAAATACTGACGTGATTTATGTTACTCAGCGATATACACAAATACCTAAAGTAATCAGAGACAACTGCAATATTTTAGTCGTGTTTAATGGAGTAGATAATTATACCTTACAAAATATTTTTTATATACTTGGTGTTCAGGGGATATGGATATGATCAAGTTTAAAAACTTCTTTTCAAAAGCACAAGCTGTTCCGTTCGGATTTATAACAATAAATCTACATGACCCAAGATCTAGATATCGTATAGGTCTGGATAAAATCTTTGGTTAATTATAGCAGCAGGGAGGGTGAAAAACAACCAAAATTGAATGACCCGGCGAGTAAACTAAACGCACTATAAAATGAAAACAAAAAATCAACAATAAAATAACAAAAATGAGCTAACCCAAACGATTTATTATCCGTTTTCAACCGTACGGAAATAGTCTCGGTTAGAGACTTTGGTTTAGAGTTATTGACATTGTTTTTTCAGCCTTCGTAGGAACCTTATGTTTTAGACAAATGACGATTCAGACAAGTGGTCTGTTCACCCTGCCTGCTGCTAAAACAATACCGCTTGCAAAGCAACTAGGAATGAAAGCTATTGATGTTGTTAGTGAAAAAGGTATTGGCGCTGTTGGTGATGTTGCTAGCAAAGCATTCGCAGCAATCAAGGATAGATTAGCGCGATTAATACGACAAAAACCTCAACCAGTGAAACTGGCCAGTACTGAAGTGATGCCCGCAAATGTCAGTAAAATAATAAATCAAGCTGCTAATCAAAAACTAGCAGAGTTGGCTACCAACACTAATGTTGGGTTAGAAAAAGAAAAGACATAACTGCTAGTCTGATAGCAGGAAGCGGTCTTCGTGTTAGACGAAGACGATAATAATAAATATGTTCAAGCGTATATCTGATCCTGCGTTTGACATGGACACACCAGTTTTAAAAGATGAATCTGTGCGCGATTATCAATATTATTCTTATGACACACGTGCACCTGACGAGCGTGGAAGAATTGAGATACAAGTTCAAGATACAAGTAAATATTTCTTACCCGCTGAAGCATTTATTGAAGTCGAAAGTAGACTTTTAAAAGCAGATAATACAGATTATGGAATTGGTGATCGAGTTGGTTTTGTTAACAATGGTGTTATGGCGTTATTTAAAAGTGCAGCATATATCATTGATGGACGAGAGATTGAGATCTGTCATGAAAACGTCGACGTTGCCATGACGATACTTGGTCTTGCGCGATATAGTGATGATTACTCAAGATCAGCTGGTCCATCAATGATGTTTGGAAAAGATATAACTGATCATCCAGAAAGTAGAAATGTAACACTAAATGCAGCTGGAACTGAAATCGCATCGATGAATGAACATTTTAACTTAGGGTTCGCATCACGTCGAACAATGCTTGGCAATGATGAAAGATTTTCATGTGCGATTCCACTGTCACATATATTTGTATTCTGCAGAAATGTTAGGAAGGTTATATTTGGCGCTAAACACACTGTGGTACTCGTACGAAAAGGTACCGACGATGATGCAATATGATGTGATGCTGCCATTGATGCAGGTAAAGTAATTCTTACAAAACTTTCGCTGTGGATGCCAGTAATGACTCCATCGATTACCGAAGAAGAACGTTTACTTTCTTTGATGAGTCAAGGTGGTAAATCAACGTTGTCATGGTTGACTGTGACCACAGATAGTATTCAAGGTACCGTTGCTGGTTTATTTGCATGGCAGATAGCATCACAGCAGGGGGTGTCAGCACCACGACATATATCTAGAGCGTTCAGGAAAATGCCAGAGTAAGTTCGCAGGAACGAAATCCAATGGTGTTTGACACGGATGGGGTTAGTGAAGTTTCTTTAAGGATAAATGGACATCAAGGACCTTCTGAAGACGTGTTGCTAAATTTTGAGTTAAATCATGTAGCACGTGCATATCATCGATCAATGACATTCATGGGGCGTGATCAGAATATTGATTCTGGTTTACAGATATCTCAGCGTGATTTTACAAAACTGTATCCAATATATTACTTTTCATTAGAACACTTAGATTTGTTCAGACAATCTGTGGTTGACATAAATTTTCGAGCTCGTGTAGCTCGACTGCCCGCTAGTGGTTATAGGGCAATTGCTGTTATACTCAGCGACAAAACAATGTTACTTGAAGGTGTTGGTGGACGAATGAGATTTATTGATGCCCGAGTAGAAAACATATAATTAGATCGCTCATAATAATTATAAATGTCATATCTAGTTAATGTCAGTCTGACTCCTGGTCAGATTAAAAAGCTACAATCATCATCAAAAAATAATTGTGCGGCAAAAATATCACTAAAGCGAGAACAAATCGCAGTGGTCCGAATAAGCTATCATTATCAGAACGCCAGCATAAGCATTTCAATGAAGCAAAAAAATTAAATAAAGGTATAAAACTTAATCTTTCTGCGAGTGTCATTAAAGACATCGTTAAAACGGGTGGCATATTTCCACTTCTTGCCGCGTTACCAGCAATAATAGCCGCTGCAGCCCCAGCTGTTGCAAAAGCAGCTGCATTAGGCGCTGTTGGAACCGCTGCTGGAATGGCGTTAAAGAAAGCAACGGGTCAAGGAATTATGCACGCAGAAAACTTAAAAAAAGATCACGGGCAAAACAACACGGAAGACGTCTAAGAGCACCAAACGTGCCACAGCCGGGCCGTCTAAGATTATCAGGCCCAGCATACGGTCGCGGTCTAAGATTGCCAGGGACCCCATATTCGTGGTACGGAAAAGGTCTAAGGCTGCCCCGGTAACTTCGTCATCGAATTCGATGATTCTTCCTATGTCTAATTTTGATTTAATTAACGCTGCTGAGCAACTGAATATAAAAAGCTTTAGAGGAGTTTTTATGCGTGATCGATTACCTACCGTTGCAATGCAACATGACTCTGGTATTATTATTCTCGATAAAAACTCTGGTCCAGGCACTCATTGGGTGGCATATGCAATTGATCCACGTGGAATTATTTATTTTGATTCGTATGGGTTGGCACCACTAAAAGAATTTTTCAAATATGTTAACACAGTACGAAGTACTGCTATACAAAGTAATAATTCGATGCGTTCTAAGATCTGGTATTCTACATTACCAACACAAAAATTAACGGATCCGCCAGTATGTGGTCGAGAAGTACTCGCTGTACTTGATGCTGTATCAAAATCACCAACACCACCTCATAAAGTCGTGCATGAATATACTACGTTGTCACACTTAAACAGATATCAGTAAATATAATGGTAGATATTTATGGAAGATCTTCTCGCAAAGCTCAGCAGCGAGTCGATTTATTTAAATATGCAACTCTTGATCAGCTCAGAAATGAAATCGATGATTTATTAACTATCACAAGTGTGGATCACAATGAAGTCGTTGTTTTTCAGAATAAACAAGGACGATTAAAGACAAGTAATATACAACTGTTACATGTTTTTATACGAATTCCCACCCCGGTTATTAATAATATCGTTACTGTTGCTGATCAAGGTAAAATACAAGATTCCGGTAAGTCAGTTAACGATTTTATCAAGCGAGCTGGCGATTCATTCACCGGTGCCATTATTATGAATCGAAATAAAGTTATAGACCTTGGAAACCCAACCGCAGACACAGACGCAGCAACAAAAGAATACGTCGATGATCAAGAATCTAAGTACGTATTAGTCAACGGTGGTATAATGCGTGCATTTCTCAACATGAATAATAATGGCATTAATAATCTTAGAACACCAGAATCAGATTTCCACGCTGCAACGAAGAAATATGTAGACGATAAGGAAATTCCTATGACAACTTCGTTAGCTACAATCAATAATGAAATGACTACACTCAATACTAATTTTACTAGTCACATACAAACGTTCTTAAATTTTCGTAGAAACATAAACAAATCTATTAATGATTTTTTTGGAAGACAAGCGGTTGTAGATATCAAACTCTCCGACATTAACGCAAAACTCAACGACATTATTAACGGAATACCTAATATTGTTCAAAAAACTAATCTGATTAAAATTCCACACGGACAAATTAAAAATATCGTGTACACAGTAGCATCAGGACCATCAACATGGACACCGCAAAATAACACTCTCGAACATACCGCAGAAGTAACTGGGTTATAAAGGCTATCCGTGTACGGTTTGGAAATTACTGCGGCCACTTCATCATCACCGAATGTACATTATAATCCTCTACTGGTGATGCTAACCAAGGACATCAAAGAAACGTTTACGTTGACATCAACGGAAATGCCCCCGAGACGTTACTGGTGGTGTCTGGAATTCGTAGCTGAAACTGTTTAATTACTTAATTAAATGACATTGTCATTGTATAATGAATCAAGTGACGGAGTCACTTATCGACGTTCAACGTCATAGATACAATCAAGTATGTGAGTGTCAAACCAAACTAAAAAATATCTTCGACGATGATACAGTAAATGTAAAAAAATATCGCAGATGTATGGTTGTTATTGATATAATTGTTTACTCAGTTTCTGCTGTTTTTGCTGGAACCGGATTGTTATTATCAACAATAACAATGACAGCACCTGCAGTTGTAACAATTGTCGTTTCAACTTCAATGATCATCGCAGGCATTCTCAGTATTATCGCTAAGAAGATATCTACGTGTACAAATGATAAATTACACGAGTATATAACAAAACTACACACAGTAACAACATCTTATTCTAAACTATCATCGTATATTTTAGGCGTACCTCAGCGATGGTAAAATATCTGATGAGGAGTTCGCAACGATAATGAAAACCTACAATGAAGCATTTAGAATCGCTAGCGATTCTAGTGATAAAGTAACTGGTGATAAAGTGGAAGATTTAATTCCAGAGAGAACCCTCTGTGTTCTATTAAAATAATATTTAAATAACGGAGTATTTTAAATAATGTCAGCGTTAGAACTATTGCAACAGATCGTCACTAATACAACGCCGTCAAAAACTACAATGATATCATTAAGTTCGACTAATCCTGAATTTAACGTTAACTTTCCTACTGCAATTCCAGCAAGTGAAATAGTATTAGCACAATTACGAGTTTATAATAGCTGGCCAAATATCAGGTCAAAATCGCATGGTGGACTACCAGCAAACAATTCACTTGTATTTGCAGATAAGAATAAACCTGATGGAACTCCTGATTGGCACGTTGTTGGAATTTCAACGGGCAGTTATCAAATAGAACAGATTAATGATGAGTTCCAACGTAGAATTAAATCTATTACAGAAAAAGAATCCAAAATAGCAATCATTGTTTACGAACCAACATTATCAGCGGCGATTGAAATAAATTCTCCTGATTATGTTGTAGATATTTATCAAAGTTCGATCAGATCTGTGTTAGGATGGCCTGATGTTCCTGACCAAAGGTCAGATGGAATTCCAGAACCAACCAAAAATGAATTTCTCACAACGGAAAAAAGATTTATAAAACGTCCAGAATATCGAAATGTATATATATATTTGAATTTCTTAATCAGAATAACAATATAATAATTCCTGCGTATCGGACTGCATTATTTGATGTTATTAGAGAAGGACCAGATCGTCGTGAAAAGGATATAGTTTATGAGGAAGGTATTCAAAGATTTTTAAATCCAATTAATTCTGAATACACACGTGTGTTCGGTGATTTACAAACTCTTTTTTCAGCATTATCACAGAATTATAACAACGATATAAAACAACAGGTAATTGAAACGATACAACACTTAAATACAATCATCGAGGATTTGGTTTTTGCTAACCGAAGTATTGTTTTAGGAGTAACTACTATTCCTAAACAATTAGAAGAAGATATTCTTAGTGGAAAAGAAAGTTTAGATATTAAGAAAGGATGCTTAAAGTTGAAACAAGTATTTCTTGATCATTATAAAATAACAGAAGAACAATTACAAACATTTATGATACAAGGATTTGATTCCGGTTAAACTAAAAAAATCAGTCATTGATCTTATTAACGAACATTTCCCTAAAATATTTGCAGCGTGGATAAAAATAGCCCCACCACCGGTTATTCTTAAACATAATAAGGATCCATACGGTGGAGGCCGTCATATCTCGCCTGGTATTGTTAATATAACATCAACGATCGCAGTCAATCTAGTATGTGATGTAATTGATGGCAGATATCAAGTAGATCTTTCAAAGTCTAGCCACCGCAGTGGCACTGCGGAGCAAGGATATATATTATATTCATTCAGTCCTCAAGCGCCACCCGGGTGGTTAATTGTATCTGAACCAATTAACCCCGTTTATCTACGTGTACATAATCCGTTATTATCAAGGATACATTTCAAACTTACAGACCAAATAGGACGTATTTTGGATTTGCAAAATGAAGTTTTAAGTATTAATCTATATGTGAGATCATAGAGCGTTATATCGCAAAAAAAAAAAAAAAAAAAAATATCCGAATCTAACTCGGATCAGAATAATTTTTTTTTACTGGGGTAAATCGTAATTATCAGAATAAAATATTATAAATAAACTGTCAATTTTGCCAGGGATTTTGTTTAGCCATTATCACATTAACTCCACCTTCACTTTCATTTTCACAAAGGTTCACAATCTTTTTCTGTTCGTATTCATGAGATAATTCTAACTTAATTTTATCAATAGTGTTTGAGAGAGGTACAAACATCTTTACCTGATTATCGGTAACTGTTGCCAGAGACTGTAACATTGCCTGCTGGATAAACTTCATGAATTTATAATCAGATGGTAAAGTGTATCTGTTCTCCAATTTCCGTTGTTCTAATGATTCAAAATCACACAGAATTTTTTCAGGATTAAGATTATCAAATATATTTATACCGTTATGTTGTAATATTTTAATAGCAGAAATAATAGCATTAATATTTTCGGAATTCATTATATTATAAATGTTTGTTTAATATAAAAATAAAATCAGAATAATATTAATAAAATAAAAATAATAGTCCTTAAGGACTGTTTCAAGATGATTATATACATGTGATTATGATTATTATGATTATGATTATGATTATATCTTAATTACGGACAGCACATTTTAACCCCATGTGATCCCCTAGGTTGCCAAACAACATCCTAGCAGGATCAGAGGTCACATATAAACTTAATTCTAAGAACTTATCCTAGGACAGCACAGTTTTATACAACCCCATGTGATCCCCTAGGTTGTCAAAGAACATCCTAGCAGGATCAGAGGTCACATATAAACTTAATTCTAAGAAATTAACTAACTTATCCTAGGACAGCACATTTTAACCCATGTGATCCCCTAGGTTGTCAAAGAACATCCTAGCAGGATCAGAGGTCACATATAAACTTAATTCTAAGAACTTTAACTCTAGGACAGCACAGTTACATATAAACTTATCTTACAGACAGTACTACGGGCCTTCTCTACGTTCAATACAAATTTTTGCACACTCCCCCATCATAATCACCCAGGGAGTGCAAAAATACACCCACCAAGTGACATGGTGGGAGAGTGTGCAAATTTTCTATTGAAACGCAGAAGGGCTGGCTGAAAGCCCCACTAAAGAAGAAGATTTTAGCATAATATCGCCTTTCGCCCGACAGTTTGCCTGTCACGAGAATCGAACCACGGACCTCGAGCATGAAAATCCAGCGCGTTAGCAATCGGCCATCGGACTACACTATGTATACATAATGAAAATATTATTATATAGTTAGCGCAATATACAGAATAAAATCACAATTTATTGTAAAATGTATTGTGGATTTCTTAATAAAATCACAATTTATTGTAAAATGTATTGTGGATTTCTTAATAAAACCACAATTTATTGTAAAATGTGATTTTATTTTCAGTTTCCAAATGCTTGAAACTACATTCACAAAAAGCACAGTTAAAAGTCTGTATTAATCAGACGTTGCTAAAGATACTAAAATAATCGATAGTTATATAAACACGCAATGCCATATTCATTTCTAAAAATAACCTCATGTATACAATTCACTGCTGGGTCGCAAAGCGTTTCATAAGAATGTGGAAAACATAAATATTATTGAGATTTTACACAAACATAAATATTGTTGAGACTTTACATGATTCATAGAGTATTGTGCACATGTGTAACATACAGCATCATTATTTATACAACAATGAAATTATTGAAAATTTTCAATTGTTGTAGGGTCAAACCCCCAGCGATTCTCTAATTGATTTTCATGATTTCTTGATAAATTTGAAAATGACTTACTAAAAACTGATAAAAAATAAGAAATTTTGATCAAAAGTCACTTCATATTATCAAAAATAAGAAACTTTTGACCAAAGGTTTTTACATTATGAAATAATTCTCGAAAAATCATGAAAATCAATTAGAGAATCGATGGGGGTTTGACCCTCTCAGCGCTACAAATCTGGCCGATTTTCATTGATTTTTTGGCATTTTTCATGCAAAAAACAAGATTTTCGAACAAAAAAACCCCAACAAAAAACAAGATTTTCGAACAAAAGTCAACAAAATAATAAAAATGCTAAGCATTCTAAAGATGATTTTTATCATCTTATTTTTATTTGCAATATTGTTGAGATTTACATGCATAGCTAAATTCATTGGAATGTTTTTACAGTGGAAGTTTGGACAATCAGAGAATGTGATATGTGTTTTGTGTACTATTAAATTTGAAAGATATATCTGATATTTTATGTGGGCTCAGTTTTGACCAAAAATCGCAGTATTAGTACAACAAGTACGACAACTGCAAGATTTACTAAGTTATGCTTGACGGAGTTGTCTCGCTTAATCATCTGATACCATAGGAACATAGACGGATCTGACTTTTCGTCCAAACCTTATTGAAAAAGCAGATCTTGTGATATTATCTGCCACGCATTTTACTGGAGGTGGTACTATGTTAAAGTATTTACCAGCAGAATTAATTGACTTAAATATAATTTCTTTGCCATCTGTATTTACAGATTTAACAGCCCTTGCGTATCGTGCGCCGCCAGAATTTCCGAATTTGCAATTTTGACTTTGTGTAACAATTCGCAAGTTATCAAGCGAGTTATCAAGCTTATCACCACTGATGTGATCAATTACATGTCCATCTTTAATGACCCCATAAAAGCATTCGTAGATGAATCTATGTGATAAATAATTTTTATTTCCGTTGGCATTAAATCTAAAATAACCAAATTTATCAACACTACCGACTGGTTTCTTTAACTGTGACTGCGGTTGTGTACGCAATATATCCGTTAAATAATATACCTAACGTTGGGGATCTCCAACCTATGAAATTGTCAAGGATAAATTGTGTAGCTAAACGGGTTACAGAACACTTCACAAACGCGATACGCGGAAACGGTTTAACGGATTTACGAATTAAAAAAATAAATACGTGGGCAGAAACAGTTAAAGATACCGGAGCGTCTATCAGCGACGTTGCAGAGCTGGGAAAGAAATTAAAATTCCCAATAACAGTGAAGACGTTAACTGGAGAGATTTTGTACAAATCGAAATATGAATCAAGATGAGCTTCGATAGATATTATTGATCATAACGCACATGCATGGACTGTGGCAGTAACAATATTTCCACGAGACAGAACGGTTACATTTTATAATGGTCATGTATTCGTTGCTATCAGCGATATCAGTAAAATTGACCCTGTATCTGTT
The DNA here is from genome assembly GCA_016617855.1 of Megalonaias nervosa. Lineage (NCBI taxonomy): Eukaryota > Metazoa > Mollusca > Bivalvia > Unionida > Unionidae > Megalonaias > Megalonaias nervosa. The sequence goes on along the minus strand of JAECUM010012772.1, from coordinate 66,500 downwards.
TTGGCTGTGTCAAAGTTCGGAATATGATTATCATGATCAGTTTGTACGGTCTAATGGTGATATTTATCGTACAGAATTTCTCCACGAAGAAATGAAAAATCTTGCATTAAAATATACCTCTGATGATATTAAGGTTGGATAATTACTGAATAACTGTTTTACCGTTCCATCAATTGCTGCTCACGCTGCTCAGGAGAAAAATTCATAGAAACCGACACGATTGGAATTTCTTGAAGATGTCCAACGCAGTTGTGTGGAATACGTACATGGTGGATTGTGGAATACTAAATACGCTTATAATGACGTTATCTCAGTTGATATGGTAGCATGTTATACTGGAAGTTTTCTTGGATATGGAGAATGTTCTGAATACTTTAAGAGATTTGGTCATCCGACACACGAGATGACAAGAGTAGCGATAAACGGACCCTTACCAGATTTCGACTTAACCGGATTCGCCTGTATAGAGTCGTTCGAATTGTACAGGGATCTCCATCCGATTGTTTATGCGTGGTTTGGAAGACATTTTTCAGAGCGACGTTGGGTTCCAATAGTACTAATACAGTACATGCTTGATGCTGAAATTTTAATGTCGTTGAACGTGAGTGAAGCAATTATATCATACCGCGTGCAGAAACAAGTTTGGTTGCCAGAACAGGATATATTTAATATTAATGATGCTAGAAGAGATTTTTCTAATCTTAACGAAGATTATATTGTTAAAATTACTAATGATATACGTGAATGCAGGAGAGAAAGTGATGAGAAATTTGCAAAAGATCTCGGCAGAAAAATAATCGGTAAATTTACGCAAGGAGGATCATATGATCATAAACGAGCGTGTACAAGATTAATTATGGACGATGCTGAACTCGATTTTATAATTGCTGATACAACGGAGAAAAACACATTTATAAGTCGAAGTAATGCTTATTTATCAGACGGAACTAAATTAGGTACAATTGTGAGCTATACTGATAGCGAGTCACCGCAGTTTACTCATTTAAGATCTTCGATGCTAGCGTACGTTTCGATAAATTTATTATCGATGATAAACAGATTTCCTCGTTATGCAGTCAGAGTCGCGACAGATTCATTTTACATAAATAAAAAATATGCCGATTCGTTAAAACAATTACATATTAACAATCATGCATCATGGGGCGAATGGAGAATGAAACGTGAAGATATAATTAGTTATTCTGAATCTGCCGACGTTGAAATTGCGAAAACATATTACAAGAATAATCAAATGCCAGGATTGTCATCGGCACCATCTGTATATGATCCTGTAGCTAGACATAAAACCGTTTATCTTAATGGGTGTGGTGGTTCAGGTAAAACAACACGCGCGATTGAATTATTTAATAATTGTTCTGATATGATTGTTTTGACACCGATACATAAATTCGCCAGGGAAATACAAGAACGAGGGGTAAAGTCATGTACATATCATAGTTTCTTTAGATGGTGCGGAGACACATGGACTCCATCGCTGATGTGTGAGAAATACATTCCTAAAATTATTATCTGGGACGAGATATGCACGGTATCCCTAGAGGTATTAAAAATATTTCTTGATTGGCTGTCATTGAAGAACACTGCTGTCATAATGTATGGCGATCGTGGTCAACCGCTACCTTTCATTGGATCGTCTCCACATGAGTGGCTGAAAACATTTGTAGATTATTACGAAGAAATAACTGATGACCATAGAGCTATTGATAAATCACTAAACGAGTTTAAAAAGTTAAAAAGACTACAGCCAGATAAAATACAGTGTGAGATAATGCGTAAAGTAATTCCAGAAACTTCTATGAATGATTTTTGGACTTTATGGAGACCTGCTGATTTGATAATTGCAAGTAGAAAAATAGTTCGCGATACACTTCAACAACAATTATTTACGTTACATAAAGAAAAATTTTCAAATCTACCTGTACCTTTGTGTTATCGCCCAGCAGATAGTAGAGGACAGAATGTTGATGTTGAAATTCCTGGTGGTGGAATACAAAATCTTGTGTTAAATGATATTGTTTTAGTTGTTGTTGATGTTGTTGAGAGCGCGTTGAGTATGGATAAATCGCCGTGGACGTTATGATACGCTATAACGATTCACTCGTCACAGGGATTAACTATTACTGATACAACTATTTGGATTGTCAATGATCGTATTGAGTGGTCAAATTTAGTTTATCTTGCAGTGTCTCGAGTCAGAAGAATATCTCAACTGGGCTGGGTTATCATGGATTGCGTAATAACCGAAGAAATCACTAACACCTTTGTCGATATCAATAAAAAATTAGCGAGTTATAAGCAATGTGACAAAAAAAAAAAATAATCGCGATTTTAATATTGATTCTATCAGAGCAATTATACTTGGCCCATCTGGGTCTGGTAAAACGAAATTATTACTTAATCTGATAATGCGATGGCTCAAGTGGGATAAATTATATTTAGTAGCACCATCTGTAGATGATCAACGATGTTACAAAGTACTTAAAGATTTTAATGAAAATGCAAAGTCGCTGACGTGTCCTGATAATGATGCTATTGATTTTATTACCGATATCGATGAAGCTCCATCCATAGATGATCTTGATGGATGCATCAATAATCTCGTAGTATACGATGATGTAATGCTGGACAAACAATCCAATCCAGCTCGGATACTTTCGCGAGGCCGTCACAAAAATACACACGTGATTTATTTAACTCAGAAATACACACAAATTCCAAAAGTGATCAGAGATAATTGCAATATCTTAATTGTGTTTAATGGAGTAGATAATTATACTTTACAGAATATTTATTATACTTGGTGTTCAGGGGACATGGACATGATTAAGTTTAGAAACTTCTTTTCAAAAGCACAAGCTGTTCCGTTCGGATTTATAACGATAAATTTACATGACCCAAGATCTAGATATCGTATAGGTTTGGATAAAATCTTGGGTTAATTATAGCAGCAGAGGGGGTGAACGACCAGCGTTGAGTGACCAGCGCGTAAACGAAACAAATAAAAACGCGCGTCAGAGAAAAGTAACAAAATGAGATAGTTAGAGGTTGTGGTTTAACGTTATTGACCTTTAAGATTTCCTTTTCGTAGGAAGGCTTATTTTTTATAAATAAGATCTCGAACAAAAATGGTCTGTTCACCCCCTCTGCTGCTTGCAACCATAACCTACCTTGTCAGCACACTCAGGAAGAAGGCGCCTTGACAGGAACGTGGGTTGGCGTGGAATTTTTCAAAGCCCTCGACCTGGGATACCAACTGCTAGAAGTGTACGAAATTTACCACTTTCCCAAGAGAGAAAAATACCACATGGGCGACGAGACACAAAAAGGCATTTTTGCAGACTACGTGAATGCCTTTTTGAAACTGGAACAAGAAGCCAGCGGCTATCCTTCCTGGTGCCAAACTCCCGAAGGCCAAAAACAAATTCAAAGAGAAATATTGGGAGCAGGAAGGCATCAGTTTAGACCACGTCGAGAAAAACGAAGGAAGGCGATCGTTTGCTAAAGTGATGTTAAATTGCTTGTGGGGCAAACATGGCACAATGACCGTGTTTAATCAAGACGGAGTATTTGACAGAATCTTTCCTCTACTTCCAGATGATTCACGACAAATCTAAATACATGAAAACACATGGACGTCGTTTGTGAGGACTTGATATTAGTCAATTACGAAGAAGAACTGGACTTTGTAGAAGCAGACGAATTTGGAAATGTCACCATTGCGGCTTACGTGACAGCCCATGCTCACTTGAAACTGTACGAAGCTTTAGAACTGTTAGGAGATCGTGTGCTGTATTTTGACACGGGCAGTTGCATCTACATCGATCATCTGGGTCAACAACACCCTAACATCGAAGGAGACCGTTTAGGAGCCTGGTCGGACGAGCATCCCGACGACAAGATTCTAAGTTTTACAAGTGGCGGTTCCAAATATTATGCCTACAAATACCGTGGCCTACAAGGAGAAGTGCACATGGAGTGTAAAGTGAAAGGATTGACTCTCAATTATCGAACCAGTCGACTGGTGAACTTTGGTGTCTTGAAAAAAGCCTTGCAGTCTGGACAGGATGGAAATTTTAAAGTGACCACCCACGATCCGCTCACGATTGTACGTTTACCCACACACCAAATTGTCAGTCGGCGTTTGGAAAAAGTGTATCAAATCATGTACCAGAAGCGAGTGAGACTTCCTAACCACTTCACTTTACATCGGTATTGGTCAACATATAAAAAGGGACAACGTCCAAGATCAATAGTTTATGTTAGTGACAGAACTAGACGAAGAAGAACCACTCCCTTGAGGACAGGAGAGGACAGTCATTGACATCCCCGAAAGGCCAATTCGGGAGGACCCCTGTGTGACTTTGCCCAGTGTAGAGACTCTAAGAACATTACACACTGTCCCTACGACACTACATTTTCGTCACCAAACATGTTGAACAGAGACTTGTTTATATTCCACTTTGATCGTTTTGATGTGTCTTTTATTCATGTACTTAGCCATTTGGCTTTTATGTCTTTTTATCTTTCGTGTTGTTTACATTTAAATATGGTAATAAACATGTCCTGAAAAAGTATAAAAACTCATGTCTTGTCTGTCTTCGTGTCAAAACTGACATTTTCCTTGCACTACTACTATGGCTACCTCTACTGTCTCTACTCCAACTTCCTCCCCTTTCAATTAATCGACGAACACTTACATCGTACTAGTTGGGAGGCCTTGTATCTTCGGTATCCCTTTAACATGCTCATTGCGGGACCCAGCGGTTCAAGCAAATCCGAATTTGTCAAACGTTTGATTGAACATAAACATCATTAGCAGCAGGCAGGGTGAACAGATCACTTTGTACGAGACCTTATTTTACAAAAATAAAGGTTCCTACAGAGGCTGAAAAATAAGGTCAATAACGCTAAACCGAACCTCCTAACTTTTATTATTACCGTATAGTTTGAAAAACGAATAATAAATTGTTTGGGTTAGCTCATTTTTGTTATTTTATTTTTGACTTTTTGTTTTTTCTGTTATAATGCGTTTAGTTTACTCGTCGGGTCACTCAATTTTTGTCGTTCACCCTGCCTGCTGCTGTAAATTAAATAGTCAGTATAAATATTATTAATATGGTTGTCATCGGAGAACCTCATTCAGCTAGATTAGCACGAGGGCGACTAGAAGCAATTAAAAAATATTTACCTGTTCGTGATGCTGTCAAGCAACAATTACAAGAACGACAAGAATCTCATGTTGAATTTGAAGAGGATACAAAACAATTATTTAAACCAATTACAGAGACAACTAAACCTCTTCTTCCTGCTTTAGAGAAAACCGCTGAGGCAACTGGAAAAATAGCAGAAAGAACAAAACAGACAAAAAGAATTTTACGTGGACTTCCAGTTGAAAATGCTGCTGCTCAGTCACCGAGGGATATACCAGAATTAGTTGAAGATGATTTGAATACTATCTTTGATAAACCGGAAAAACATGAAAAATCAAAAAGAAAATATGTCAAAAAACCAGTAACCAAACTTTCCCCACGGGGTCTTATGTACGCTATTGATGATCCTATTGGAGTTGCTGCTGCAGGATACGCTTATCGTGATCTTTTTTTAGATCCGAATACTCCTGATATTACAAGAAATAAATGGGTTTCTTTTATATTTCGAAACGTTAACAAAATAACCAAAATTACCGTAAAACATCGAGATAATTTTAAAAAATTTGAGGATGATGTTAAAGAACATGAAAAGGAACTTATTCGTAAAAGTATCGAGGATAATGAACAGAGAAGAATATTGGAAGACAAATTAAAAGAATATAAAGAAGAAGAAGACGAAAGAGAAAAATATTTTGAAGAACAACAATCATCATCGCCACCACGTGTACAAACTCCACCACCATCTCCACCACTACCACAACAACCATCATTATCATCACCACCACCATTAAGATCATCACCACCAATGACAAGGAGAGCAGCAAAAAGAATACAAGAAGGAAAAGAATCAAAATATTGGTCGCCAGCCTCACTGAAAATTCTGGAAGAACAACAATCACCATCATCATCACCTCCTCCACCACAAAAACAGGATCCACAATTATTATTATCACCGTCTATGTTAGAAATGGAGAAGGAATCAGAAAAAGATTCAGACAGGAAGATCAAAATTCAAAAATTAATTGACCGTGCTGAATTCCTTAAAAAATCTATAAGTGCAATTAGAATGGGGGGGGGGAAGGAGAGTATTAACCTCCCAATAATGATATCTCGTATTAATGAATTAAAAAACATTATATACAATTTAAGTGAATTAGGGCACTCAGAATCTGAAATTGATAAAATTATTCCAAAATATTATTACAATGTTACTGGAAAAGGTCTCTCTACTGGAGGTAATTTTACTCTATGTCCTAATAACGTTATCTCTGACGTTGAACGTCTCGAAATCCTCATCGGAGGAAAACGAGCTGGTAATAATTCCCCAGAAATAATTAATGAAGCAGCTGATATTTGCAGACAGTTATTTACAGGCGGTATCATGGACGTTGATGTTTATCAGTCTCTTATTAATGAAATTGCCGATGATTACTACAGTGACTGAGTACGTAATTAAATACAATTACTATAATAAAATGATCGTATATAGTACTCACCGTGGACCAACCATGGTCAGGGTAATAAATTCACGATTACCAGTATACAAGACAACCTACGGAGATGGACTAGGTGATGTTGTTCAGGGTCTATTTAGAAGGATAGCCCCAAAAGCAATACCGATCGCAAAGCAACTGGGAATGAAAGCTATTGATGTTGTTCGTGAAAAAGGTATTGGTGCTGTTGGTGATGTTGCTAGTAAAGCATTTTCAGCGATCAAAGATAGACTAGCACGATTAATACGACGAAAACCTCAACCACCAGTAAAATTACCTAGTACTGAAGTAATGCCTGCAAATGTCAGTAAAATAATAAATCAAGTTGCTAATCAAAAACTAGCAGAGTTGGCTGATGTACCAATGTCAGAAAAAGAAAAAAATATAACCGCTAGTCTGATAGCAGGAAGTGGTCTCACTTCCCGAAGTGGTCTTCGTTTTAGACGATAATAATTATAATAAAGATGTTCAAACGTATATCTGATCCCGCATTTGACATGGACGCACCAGTACTTAAAGATGAGTCTGTACGTGATTATCAATATTATTCTTATGACGCTCGAATTCCAGATCAACGTGGACGAATTGAAGTACAAGTTCAGGATACAAGTAGGTATTTCTTACCCGCTGAGGCTTTTATTGAGGTTGAAGGTAGATTTTTAAAAATGGATAATACAGATTATGGAATTGCTGATCGGTTTGGTTTTGTTAATAATGGTATTATGGCGTTATTTGATAGCGCTACGTATATGATTGACGGAAAAAAAATATTGAATCAATCCAGAAAGACGTTGATGTTGCAACAACAATATTGGGTCTTGTTAGATATAGCGACGATTATTCAAGATCAGCTGGTCCATGAATGATGTTTGCAAAGGATACAACTGATCAGCCCGAACATAGGAATGTAACACTAAATGCAGCCGGGGATACAGTTGTATCAATGAATGAAAATTTCAATTTGGGATTTGCGTCACTTCGAGCAATGCTTAACGAAAATGAAAGGTTTTCATGTGCCATTCCCTTGTCACATATATTTGGATTTTGCAGAAACGTCAGAAAGGTTATTTTTGGAGCCAAACATACGGTTGTACTTGTAAGAAAAGCCACGGACGATGATGCAATATGGCACCCCGCTGGTGTTGATGCTGCTGCAACTGCGGCACTTCATGGTAAAGTAGTATTAACCAAACTTTCATTATGGATGCCGGTGATGACTCCATCAATATCTGAAGAAGATCGGTTACTTGCTTTTATGAATCAAGGTGGTAAATCAGCGTTGTCATGGTTAACAATGACCACAGATGCTATCCAGAGTAATATTAATGGTTTATTTACATGGCAAATAGCTTCTCAGCAAGGTGTTTCTGCGCCACGACATATATTTATTGTATTTCAAGATAATGCACGATTGAACAATCAAGTACGTAATACAATGACATTTGACAATCTTGGTGTTTCTGAAGTATCGCTGAGGATAAACGGACATCAAGAACCATCCGAGGATATTTTATTGAATTTTGAACAAAATCATGTAGCACGTGGATATCACCGTCTGATGACGTTCATGGGACGTGATCAAAATATTGATACTGGTTTACAAATATCACAAAGAGATTTTACAACATTATATCCAATTTATTACTTTTCGCTCGAACATTTAGATTTAACCAGACAGTCAGTAGTTGATATACATTTTCGAGCTCGTGTGACACGACCAGTAGCTGTTGCCAATTACAGAGCAATTGCTGTCATACTCAGCGATAAATCGATGTTACTTGAAGGTGCTGGTGGACGAATGAGAGTCGCTGATGCGCCAGTAGAAAACATGTAATTAGATCGTTTATGAATATTATAATGTCGTATAATCACGTTAGTGTTAGTCTGACTCCTGGTCAGATTAAAAGAATACAATCAGCATCAAAAAAAAACTGTGGATTAAAAATATCGCTAAAGAAAAATCAGATGAGCGGTTCAAATAAATTATCTCTTACGGAACGTCAGCTCGGGCATTTCAATGAAGCCAAAAAATCAAATAAAGGTATAAAACTTAATCTTTCTGCGGGTGCCATTAAAGATATCATTAAGACGGGTGGTATATTTCCACTTCTTGCTGCTATACCAGCATTAATAGGCGCTGCAGCCCCAGCTGTTGCAAAAGCAGCTGCATTAGGCGCTGTTGGAACGCTGCTGGAATGGCATTAAAGAAAGCAACAGGAAAGGGAATCAAAAAAAAGGGAAGGGGTCTAAGATTACCAGGGACTCCACATTCATGGTACGGAAAAGGCCTAAGATTACCAGGGACAGTTTACTAATATCTCCTATGTCCAATTTTGATTTACTAGATGCTGCTAAAAAATTAAAAATAAAAAAACTTCAGAGGTGTTTTCATGCGCGATCAATTACCAAAACAACCAAATAACATTGAAACCGGTATTATTAATCTCGATGAAAATTCTGGTCCAGGCACGCATTGGGTCGCTTATGCAATTGATCCACGTGGAATTATTTATTTTGATTCATATGGACTAGCTCCACCAAAAGAATTCTTAAAGTATATTAGCGGCTATCAAAGTACTCCAATATGGTATTCAACGTTACCAACACAAACATTAACTGATCCACCAATATGTGGTCGAGAAGTACTTAACGTACTTGATGCTATATCAAAATCAACAAAACCACCCCACAAAGTTGTACATGAATATACTACGACGTCACATTTAAACAGACATTAGTAATATAATGGTAGATATTTATGGAAGATCTTCTCGTGGTAAAGGTCATCAGCAAGTTGATTTATCTAAATATGCAACTCTCGATCAGCTCAGAAATGAGATTGATGATTTATTAAACATAACCAGTGTGGATCAAAACGAAGTAGTTGTTTTTCAGGATAAAGAAGGACGATTAAAAACTAGTAATATACAACTACCAGATGTACTTATACGAGTTCCTAATGCGGTTGTTAATAATATAGTTACTTTTACTGATCAGGGTAAAATACAAGATTCCGGTACGTCAGTCAGCGATTATATTAAGAAAGCTGGTGATTCATTTACAGGTTCAATTATTATGAATCAAAATAAAATTATAGACCTTGGAAACCCAACCGCAGATACAGACGCCGCAACAAAAAAATACGTCGATGATCAAGAATCTAAATACGTATTGGCCAACGGCGGTATAATGCGTGCATTTCTCAACATGAATAATAATGGCATTAATAATCTTAGAACACCGGAATATGATTTTGATGCTACAACGAAGAAATATGTAGACGATAGCAACATTCCTATTTCAACTTCGTTAAAAACAATCGGTGATGAAATTACTACACTTAGTGCTACTTTTTCCAAACATGTAGAAACGTTCTTAAATTTTCGTAGAAATGTAAACAAACCCATTAAAGAATTTTTTGGGGAACAACCAACCGTTGAAATAAAACTAGCCGACATTAACACGAAACTCAATGATATTGTCAGTGGAATACCTAGTATTGTTCAAAAAACTAATCTAATTAAAATTCCACACGGACAAATTTAAAATATCGTATATACAGTAGCATCAGGATCATCAACATGGACACCACAAAATAACACACTCGAACATACCGTAGAAGTAACTGGGTTATACAGGTTATCTATATACGATTCGGAAATTAATGCGGCAACTTCATTATCACCGAATGAATATCGTAATCCTCTATTGGTGATGCTAACCAAGAACATCAAAGAAATCTTTACGCTGATATCAACGGAAATACCTCCGAGACGTTACTGGTGGTGCCTAGAATTCGTAGCTGAAACTTAATTAAATGACGTTGTTAGTATAATGGATCAAACTCAGTCTCGCATCGACGTTCAACGTTACAGATGCAATCAGGCATGTGAGCGTCTGACTAAACTAAATAATTTTATCGACTATTATAACACGAAAATAAAAAAATACAAAAGACGTATAATTGTCATCGATGTAGTTGTCTACTCGGTTTCTGCTGTTATTACTGGAACAGGATTATTATTATCAATGTTGACGATGACAGCACCTACTGTTATAACCATCATTGTTTCAGCATCAACGACTATTGCTGGAGTTCTCGGTATTATAACCAAAAAGATAGATACCTGTACAAATACTAAATTACACGATTATATGATTAAATTACATACAGTTGCAGATGCATGTTCTAAATTATCTTTGTATATTTCTTCGTGTGTCAGTGATGGTGAAATATCCGATACTGAATTCGCGATGATGATGAAAACCTATGATGACGCTTTTAAGGTGATCGCTAATGATTTTAACGAATTAAATAACAACAATAATAATAATGACAGACAGGGAGTTACTTCAGCAGATCGTTACTAATACAACTCCGTCAAAAACTACTATGATATCGTTAAGTTCGACCAATCCTGAGTTTAGTGTCAATTTTCCAACATCAATTCCTGCAAAAGAAATAGCATTAGCGCAATTGCGAGTTTATTATAGCTGGCCCAATATTAGATCAAAACCATTTGGTGGACTACAGCCAAATAATTCATTAGTATTTGCTAATAAGAATAAGCCTGATGGAACTCCTGATTGGCAAGTAGTTGCTATTCCAACGGGTAGTTATCAAATAGAACAGATTAATGATGAGTTCCAACGCAGAATTAAATCTATTACAGGAAAAGAATCTAAAATAGCAATTACTGTCTACGAACCAACACTATCTGCGGTTATTGAAATAAATTCCCCTGATTACTCTGTAGATATTTATCAAAGTTCGATTAGATCAGTGTTAGGATGGCCTGATGTTCCACCTGTTTATAATGGAGTTTCAGAACCAAAAATAGAAGAATTTAAAATGAGTGAAGAAAAATTCATTAAAGATCCAGAATATTGAGGAAAACAACCATGGAGTAATAATACAAGATTTGGATTTCCAAACGAAGATAGATATTACTTTACCGATTTTGACGGTAAAAGAATCCCCAAGTTGAATAAAGCATTATTTATTGTTAACACAGACACCAGGACGAAGATTAGTTACTATACTGTTGATGTAAGATTTATTAAATATTTTTTAGATACTCTTAAACCTGAATACGATAAAACGTTTAATGATTTAAGAAATTTACTTATTTCATTATCACAACATTATAATGAAAGTGTAAAGCAGCAAATAATCGAGTCAATAAAACATTTAAATGGTATCTTGTTCGATTTATACATCGTCAATCGAAGTATTATAAACACCGCGACTAAACTCGATGGAAATCGTTACACAAATCCAGAATCTAAACAAGTATTTCTTGATCATTATAAAATAACAGAAAAAAATTTACAAACATTTGTTATACCAGATTTAAATAACGCTGAAATGAAGAAATCATTAAATGATCTTATTGAAGAACACTTTAAAAGAATATATGAATCATGGAAAAAAATAGCCCCACCACCGGTTATACTAAAACATAATAACAATCCCTTTGGTGCCGGACGTCATATATCGCCAGGCATTGTAAATATAACAACAACAATTGCAGTCAATCTGGTATGTGACGTAATTGATGACAGTTATCAGGTAGATCTTTCAAAATCTAACCAGGCCCAACAAGGGTATATACTATATTCATTTAGCCCTAAAGATCCACCAGGGTGGTTAATTGTATCTGAACCAATTAACCCCGTGTACCTGCGAGTTCATAATCCATTTCTGACAAGAATAAATTTCAAACTCACTGACCAGGCAGGAAACATTTTGGATCTAAGACAAGAATCTCTTAATATTAATTTGTATATACGCTCATAGAACGTCTGATTAAATAATCAGGGGCTGATTAGTAAATACATGAATAATAATCAATTTCTATGATTAAAGCAATTGTATATATAATAAAGCGAGATAACTCGGCTATCTCTCTCTGCGGAGTAAATTGAGCGATTATTTCCCTTACCACTACGTCGTTACCTGTACAAACCCAGTTGTATATACGTGTATAGCGTATTAGTCCGTCTGTCTGTTACATTAACGAATTATAACTTATACGTGCAAATTATTTTATGAATTTTGAAAAACTGAAGTACAGTTCTACATTCTATTAGTAATACAAGTTCTGTGAGACAGCACAAATATTTTATATATACTTAAATTTAACTATATTATTGATAAGAGAGCGATGGCCGAAGTGGTAAGACGGTTGGACGTAGATCGAAGTTGTGCAGACTCTCGTGTGTTCGAGTCTCCAAAAATGCTAAAGATATTATCTTGCATTTGGCGACTGATGCTATTTAATTGGGGAACCCGGAGAATTTCCTCGATATCCACAACAGACAAAATACACTCTCCTATCATACACCCTTGAGGGGTGTACCTTTTACACTCCCGGGGTTTTGTATGGGGGGAGAGTGTACAAAATCTGTTGGACGTAGACAAGATTCCCCCGTCATCATCATTTGTATATATTCATGTTCATACAATCATAATCATCTGTATACAATCATCACCATCTGTATATAATCATACAATCATAATCATCTGTATATAATCATCACCATTTGTATATATTCATAATCATCCTCAAAAAACAGTCCCTTGACCTTCTGATCCTGCTAAGATGTCATATGGCAACTTAGAGGTTCACATGGGGTTATGGGGACTACATTTTTTTAAATAATTATTCAGATACTGATATTATTTTTTATTTTAAGGAAATAATTATTATATAATGAACCAAGAAAACATTAATGATATTATTTCTGCTATTAAAAAATTAAAACATAACGGAATAAATCTATCTGATAATCTCGATCCTGAAAAAATATTATATGATTATGAAATATTAAAACAAAGAAAAATTGACAATAAATACACATTACCATCCAATTATAAATTTATCAGTCTATGCTTGAATCCTTGGCGATGGTAAATGAAAGCAGGTAAAGCTATTTGCGCCTCTTGCACGTTCGATCGAAAATATCAGATCCGAACTATCTCGTGAATATGAGAAAAAGAAGATTGTAGATAATCGTGTAATGCAATTAAGAAAGATTATGTTATTTGATTCTGTCAAAAATGAGAGTGACACCGAGAGCAGCGACGGTGAAGGTACTCATGGCAAAATATAGAGTCGAACTATATACAATTTATTTATTAAGAGTACAGAGTTAGATATATTCAAATATAATCAGCTGATCGTATTTGAAAGAATATGCAGATCTGTATATTTTATCTGCAACATCACGTACTGATTGTATATGTATACTAAAATGTTTTGTAGCTGCATTCATTGATGGGAAAGTTATTTCCCGTCTTGTTTCTGTATTTACGGATTTAATAGATCTTCTTGCAAACTTTTTACATTTTCCAGTATTTCCGCGTGCAGCATTCTGACTAGGTGTAATGGCCTGCAGGTTAGATAACCGATTATTTTTGGGATTTCCATCAATGTGATTAACTACAAGTCCATTTTCAACTACTCCATGAAAACATTCGAATACGAATCTACTTGATGAGTATCTTTTTCCTCTAGCAACATTAAATCTAAAATAACCTTTAATATCAATACTACCGACTGGTTTTTTCAATCTGCAGTGTCTGATTACACCATCTCGGGATGCTTCATAATTTGTATATACTGGATGTTTCACAAATTCGTTTTGCTGCATTTATATATATAATATTATTTGTCTAAATCATTGTTTTTAAATCTGGTCAGATAATCTTCTACGGTTTGTATAGGAGATTTACCTGACGTCAAAGTATTATTTTTTTTGTCATAATATCGTTTTAATTCCCTGTATTTTTTTCCGCCACATTTTAGACACAATGGAGTTTTTCCTCTGACTCCAACACCACACTGAATACATGGTATTGGTCCTGTACTTCCATTTTTGATACTTTGTGCATGATTTCCACAGTATTTGTTCAGGCACGATTTATTACAAGGAGAAGTATATCCAATTTTGAGCCAAGCACATTTGTTTTTTGTTTCAAGCATTATATATATATACTAAAATTTTAATTTAAATATTTGTTTTAATTATATGGAGGAATTATCGGCAATTGAACCTCAGATATCCAGATTTGATCTTGACAGACTATCAGAATATAAATATAGTACTTTGATGCAAGATCTAGCTTTAACAAATGAGGATGTAACCGATCGTATTCGTGAAGCAAAAAATGAATTTCGTAATGATGGCGCTGCTTATGTATGGTCAACATTCAGAGTCGGAAATGTTACTAATATGATGAATGACAAACGAGGAAAAGTAATTATTAATCACCTTGATGATCAAAAATATTTTATTTTAATAAAATTTATTGTAAATACAGAAGAAGGTATTTGGATTATTCGTGATAAGCGCGATCCAGTCCGTGTGCAGTCAGAAAATAATACTGTTCTCTTAAATAATAAATCTAAGCCCGGAATACTAACCGGTGTTGATAAGGTATATTATGAACGGGGCTACCCAGTTACTGCAGTCGTATATGCAATATATCCGCTTAATAATAAACCTGACCTCGGGGATCTAAAGCCTATGAAACTGTCAGAGTCAAGAATAAACTGTGTAGCTGAACGAGTTACAGAACATTTTACAAACGCGATACGTGGTAATGGTTTAACAGATTTACGACGTCAAAAAATAAATACTTGGGCAGAATCAGTTAAAGATACCGGAGCGTCTATCAAAGATGTCGCTGAACTAGAAAAGAAATTTAAATTCCCAATAACGGTAAAGATGTTAACCGGAGAGATTTTATATAAACCAAAATACACAAAAAATGGAGCTCCAATAGATATTATTGATCATAATTCGCACGCATGGACCTCAGCAGGAACAATATTTCCACGAGATAGAGCGGTTAAATTTTATGATGGACATATATTTGATTTTATCAAAAATATCAGTAAAAGTGACCCTGTGTCCGTTTGGTTATTTCAAAGTTCAGAATATGATCATTACGATCAATTTGTACGACCTAATGGTGATATTTACCGTATAGAATCTCTTAATGTAGAAATGGAAAATCTTGCGCTGAAATATACTTCAGACGATGTCAAAGTTAGACAATTATTAAATAATTGTTTTACAGTTCCATCCGTAGCGGCTCATTTGCTCAGGAGAAAAATTTATGGAAACCAACACGATCGGAATTTCTTGAAGATATTCATAAAAGTTGCGTAGAATATGGACACGGAGGATTATGGAATACTAAATACAACTATAGTGACGTTATATCCGTCGATATGGTAGCGTGTTATCCTGGAAGTTTTCTTGGATACGGAGAATGTTCTAAATACTTTAAGAGATTCGGACATCCATCACACGAGATGACCAGGGTTGCAATAAACGGACATTTACCAGATTTTGATTTAACCGGATTTGCTCATGTAGAATTATTCGAGTTTGCAGAAAATCTCCATCCGATTACTTATGCTTGGTTTGGAAGACATTTTTCAGAAAAATGTTGGGTTCCAATAGTACTATTGCGATATATGTTTGATGTTGGAATTTTAATATCTTTACAGGTGAGTGAGGCGATTATATCGTATAGTCCACAGAAACAAGTTTGGTTACCAGAACCAAATAGATTTAATATTAATGATGCCAGGAAAGAATTCCCTGATCTTAATGAAGATGACATTATTAAAATTACTAATAATATATGTAAATGCAGAGACGAGCACGATGAGAAACTTGCAAAAGATCTTGGTAGAAAGATAATTGGTAAATTTACTCAAGGAGGAGCATATGATCATAAAAGACACTGTACAAGATTAATTAGGGACGATGCTGAACTCGATTTTATAATTGCTGATACAACAGAAAAAAACACATTTATAAATCGGAGTAATGCTTATTTGTCAGACGGAATCAAACTAGGTACAATTGTGAGTTATCTTGATGGTGACTCACCGCAGTTTACTCATTTAAGATCATCTATGTTGGCATATGTTTCTATAAATCTAATGTCTATGATAAATAAATTTCCTCGTGATGCTGTCAGAGTCGCAACGGATTCGTTTTATATAAATAAAAAATATACAAATTTATTAAAACCGCTACTTGGTAATGGTGAATGGGGGTCATGGAGAATAAAACAAGAAAATATACTTTGCTATTCTGAATCTGCCGACGTTGAAATTAGGGAAATATATTACAAAAATAATATTCAAATATCAAAATCATCAGCACCATCTGTATACGATCCTGTGGCTAGACATAAAACCGTTTATCTTAACGGATGCGGTGGTTCAGGTAAAACAACTCGTGTGATTAAATTATTCATGAATAATAATTCAGATATAATTGTTTTGACACCGACACATAAACTCGCCAGAGAGATAAAAGAGCGAGGAGTAAAATCATGTACTTATCATAGTTTCTTTAGATGGTGTGGAGACACATGGACTCCTGAGCGAATGGGTGAGAAATATATACCTAAATATATTATATGGGACGAGATATGCACGGTGTCGTTAGAAATATTAAAAACATTTCTTGATGGTTATTGACAAAGAATACTGCTATAATAATGTGCGGTGATCATGGTCAACCACCACCCTTTATTGGACAGTCTCCACATGAATGGCTGAAGAATAACGTAGATTATTACGAGGAAATAAATGATGACCATAGAGCTATTGATGAACCGCTGAAGGAATTTGAAAGATTAATCTGACTTCAGCCAGACAGAGTACAATGTGAAATAATGCGAGGAGTAATTCCAGAGACTTCTATGAATAATTTTCTAAATTTATGGAATCCCGCTGATTTAATAGTTGCAAGTAGAAAGATAGTTCGTGATGAACTACAGGATAAATTATTTATGTTACATAAAGAAAGTTTCCAGATCTACCGGTACCATTATGTTATCGCCCAGAAGATACTCGACGACAGAATATTGATGTTGAAATTCCTGGTGGTGGAATACAGAATCTTGTCTTGAATGATATTGTTTTAGTCGATATTAATGTTGTTGAGAATGCGCTGAATATGAATAAATCACCGTGGACGTTAGGATATGCTATAACTATTCACTCATCGCAGGGGTTAACTATTTCTGATACAAATATCTGGATTATAGATGATCGGATCGAATGGTCGAATTTAGTCTATCTCGCAGTTTCTAGAGTCAGAAGAATATCTCAACTACATAGGGTTATTGTGAATTTTATAGAAAATAATGATCAGACTGTTAGTAATGACGTAATAAGAAAAAAACTATCTGGTTATAAGCAATGCGATAAAAAAAAAATAAACGTGACTTTGATATTGATGTTGAATTTATTATAAAACTAAAAACACAACGGAATAATAATTGTGCAAGCTGTAACTGTAATATGTTATGGCAATATTCGAATAATAATCCAAGACAATTTACCGTAGACAGAATTAATAGTGATCTTGGTCATACACGTAATAATGTGATGCTGACCTGTGTTGAATGGAATCGACGTAGAGGTTCTGGTTATGTAATTGTATGTGGTGGTAATTGTGTGTCTTTAGGAATTACCTGTAATTGTTCACGTACAAATCCACGTTGAGGGGCGGTAGAATCTAATTTATAGATTGGAGGTCTACCAGTAGATCTAACTACACTAGAAATTGTATGTGTAGTCACGCTCCAGATAGGATCGGTTGCTCTTTTTTTACCACCTTCACGTTCTCCAGGTTCGTATAAATATCTTACAGTTACATTACCTAATACTGGTTGAGGTTGATGTCTGTCATCGCTACGGGGTATATATTTTTTTGTGCTCGCATTAGAAGGTTTCATGGAAGTTGAACGAGTAATTTCATTATTTAGTGCAGCTATCACATTTGGTAACCTTGCAACCCATTCACGAGATCTCTCACCGGATTTAAAGTCAGTAGAGATTTCCTTTGCATATTGGTATCCAAATAACCGCTCAGCAAGTGTTCGATTAAATCGTTCAACAATTGCCTGATCTCGATGAATTTTAGTGTGTCTTCGTCTGATTTTAACGTTATGTTTTTTCATTAACGATAATACTGTACCAAGAAATTCTTTGCCAGGATCAACTTGTAATAACTGTGGCCATCGCAAAGGTCCTCGCTGATAAATTCGTTCAAACGCAGATGAAACTTCAGACGCTGTCTTTGTTGATAATGGTTCAGCTTCTTTATATCTACTTGCAACGTCAACGACAGTTAATGCGTATTTGTATGTGCGTGATTGACGTTTACCAATTTTAATGGTATCGTGTGGTAAAAATAAAATATCTGCTTGATGAACCTCATTAGGGACGCTGACATCAAAATGTGCATATTGAATATTTTTAGGTGGTGGTAGATAAATTTGCCATATTGCCTGTCGTGCTAACCACGCTGCAGCAACAGAACGTGAGACTTTTGCTGCTTCAGATAATTTACTAATAGCTGATCTGCCTCTCCAATATCCTCTTGGGCTATAATAAATGGATTCCATTATAATATTTATATAATTAATTACCAGCCCCTAACATTATTTTACTTTTCATGGCAGATTTTACTAGAAAACTAGCTAATTTATCTCTGACAGATTTATTAGGTATAGAATTTAATGTATGAATCAATTTTACATCTGCGAGATGCCTTTGTTGTAAATCTTTACTTTTATACGCAACATCATGAACATGACACGCTTTATCAATCTTATTTACTGGATGCTCTCCTGATCTTGGTTGATCTTGATCATCAAGTCGGATATCGAGTCGGGTTCCAGGACCACAATAATTATATCCTGGTAAGTGTTTTTCCCCCGGATATTTAGCCCACGGAGTTCCTGGTAATTTTCCTAATAAAGCGGCTATATCTCCACCTGTCTTTGTTTTAACAAATTTGTATTTCTTCGTGCCACATTTTACACATTTGCCCGTCAGAGCACGTCGTTTATTTTTTGTTGTTATTGTAGTTAATTTAGCAGTGGGTGTAGATGCTCTACATCGAACACAATATAGACTCATATTATTTATTATATGGATATAATTGACTTTTTGGCGACACGAAAACAGGAGCCAGTTAAGCATCATCCAGCATTACCAAATTCGATAAGGATGATTATAATAGGTCCATCTGGATCGGGTAAAACACAACTATTATTAAATTTAATAATGAGGTGGTTAAAATGGAGTAAATTGTATTTAGTAGCACCATCCGTAGATGATCAACACTGTTCCGAAGTACTCAAGGATTTTAATGAAAATGCAAAATTACTGAATGAAGACGGTGATGATGTTGTTGACTTTATTACCGATATTGATGAGGCTCCATCTGTAGATGACCTAGATGGATTTATTAATAATTTAGTGGTGTACGATGACGTTATGTTGGACAGACAAACAAATCCAGCTAGAATATTTTCTCGAGGTAGACACAAGAATACAGATGTTATATACGTCACTCAGCGATATACACAAATACCTCAAGTGATCAGAGACAACTGCAATATTTTAGTAATGTTTAATGGAGTAGATAATTATACTTTACAGAATATTTATTATACTTGGTGTTCAGGGGATATGGATATGATGAAGTTCAAAAACTTTTTTGCTCAAGCACAAGCTGTTCCGTTTGGATTTATTACAATAAATTTACATGATCCAAGATCCAGATATCGTATAGGCCTGGATAAAATCTTTGGTTAATTTACAGCAGCAGGCAGGGTGGTCGACAAAAATTGAGTGACCCGACGAGTAAACTAAACGCATTATAACAGAAAAAACAAAAAGTCAAAAATAAAATAACAAAAATGAGCTAACCCAAACGATTTATTATTCGTTTTTCAAACTATACGGTAATAATAAAAGTTAGGGGGTTCGGTTTAGCGTTATTGACCTTATTTTTCAGCCTCTGTAGGAACCTTTATTTTTGTAAAATAAGGTCTCGTACAAAGTGGTCCGTTCACCCTGCCTGCTGCTTCATTTGATCGATCGTCCCCTTCAACGAATTGTGTGGTGTTACAAAGAGTGGCAATCGGTGTTCAGCCTTCTGCGAGAAAGTCAAGGCGATTCCATCGTGTTTGTAGAAGGCATTTCTGGCGAAGACGACGGGATCGTGTCTGACTCTAGTCAAATTCATCTGGTTATTTTAGACATGTTAGGAGAAGACAAAGAAGAAATTAAACTGTGGTTTAAGCGCAAAGGGCATCATCGTAATGCCAGTGTCATTTACATCACTCAAAATTTGTTTCAGCAAAGTAAAGCCCATCGCACCATCAGTCTCAATGATCATTGTGTGGTCTTGTTTAAAAGCACTAGAGATAAATCGCAAGTGCAAGTGTTACCCAAACAGTTAGGAACACCTTAGTTAACTCATTCGTACGACGATGCCACTCAAACCCCATACGCCTATTTGCTCGTGGATTTAAAACCCACCACTCCAGATTATTTGCGATTTCATACTCATCTGTTTCACTACTGGTGTCAAAACGGAGGGCCTGTCGTGTACATGTCCCCGTCGTCGACTTAACCACCACAACAACAACAACCAAAAATAGTCTATAAAAACCTTGGTCACTTTGGTTCTGTCTCACACATCGTCAACATGACATCCCTTCAGTCTCATCTTCGCGTCAAATTGATTCTTGCCTTGTACGGCATCAGTCGCGGAAAATATCCACAAATACATGCCCGTGTCTTAGAAGCTAGTCTCAAAGAAGTCTTACGATGGTTTATAGTGACAGCACTTCAATTACTGCAAGGCATCATTCACATTCCACATCAAACCAAACGCTTTTTTGAGAGAAACAAAGTTGTATTGACCCAACTGGCTAATCCTCGCATCGACACTCAAACCAAAAAGCAAATCATTTTGAAACCTGGAGATAGCGGTTCTTTAGGAGGTGTCATCGTTCGTTCCCTCTTTAAATGGGATCCCAATGCTCCCAAAGTTGTTCCCAAGAAAAAAGTCACTCCCCGACCTACCCAGAAGAAAAAGAAAAAGAGTAGCGGTGTCAAGACCAGGTCACAGCCACAGAAAAAGAAAGAGAAAAGTCCACAAAAAACAGCTTCTACTCGCATGAGAGGCACTGCCACCAGGACGCAACCTTACATTCGCAAACCACGACCTGCCGCAACAACGGTGACAGTGTCTCCAGTAGCCTCATCGTCTTCCACTTCTCCGTTGCTGGTGATGCCTGCCAAACCCGATTTGACACGTGTCTTTCCAAATTTGATGAAACATTGGAAACCCGTGTCTCCAAGAACTTCTCCTTCAGCAGCGGTGACACCCTCCTCCACCTTAGCGGCAGTGGCTATTGCCCACAAAGTATCTGCCCCCAAAATTAAAGTCCAAGAAGGATCGGACATGTTAAAGAGTTTACTGGATTTGTCCAAACAAGAACTGTCCCGATTGAGTCCGTTACGAACCCCTCCACGACGTGCGATGCCTACCATGAAAATGATACAACGAGCCGACAATCAGTGGCGACGCATTCCAGTATAAAAAAGACACGAGGAAAACAATAGGGATGAGTATTTTTGTGCTGATGCACGCCCAAAGATGTCCCCTTTAAGACGTGTACACCGTTACCATAGTCGTCCGTCTTCTGTCCAAAAAGGAAAAAGAAAAAGAAAAGGACTACCTCCTCGTTTAGCCAAACATCGGGACATGTTGTCCGTCCTGTCCAAAGCTCCTCCACCCATGCGAAAACAACTCATTCAAACGGCCTCCAAAGACGTCATCGATACTGTGTGCGAATGTTGTCTGAATGTCTTGAAAGGCACAATACCTTTGTCTAAACACCAGAAAGAATGCTTAGCCAAACATCGACACGTTCTTCGCCAAATGGTCCAAAAGAAAATACCCATTCGTCAAAAGAAAAAGATGCTGGTGCAACGTGGAGGAACTTTGCCCTTTTTTCCCATGTTGCTGAAAGGAGTAATAGGAACAATAGGAGGACCCTTGCTGAAAGGAGTATTGGCAACGATGGGAAACATCCTGGGAGAATGAAGACAAAAAGGTCTAAGAAGATAAAAGGGGCATCTGGAATCAAAAGATCTCAGACGTGACCCTTGAAATCTGATGGAAGGACGAAAGCTGACTTTAGATCCTTACAAACGATGAATGGAATACCATCGTTGGCAAGAACAACGGACCCCGCATTTAACTCCCAGTCCTCATTTGACCGAGATGTCCCAGTTACAACACGAACTGCAATCGTTGATGGATCGCAGTGATTTGTCAGAAACGGAAAAATCTCAACGGTAGGGTCAACTGTTGCAACGACTGCAACTCCTTCACCAGAAAGCTTTAGACGAAACAGATGTACCCACTTTGAAAGATTTTAAGGCCTTGATGAAAAGTCCATCACCACCACTACGCCCAACGGTCAAGACAGAGGTAGCCGCAAGTATGCCTGAGGAAGAAGAGGGAAAAGAAGTCTTTCAAACACCGTAAGCACCTCCCATCCCAAGCAAGATTGCAGCTTTCTTGTTGACCCCATCCCCTACACCTCAACGAAAAGAACTTAAATCTTGGGTGAAAAAGATAATGTCCACTCCTTCTTTGACAGAAGTGAAAAAGAAAGAACGGAAACCAGAAGTGGAAAAAGAAAAGAAGACCAAAGCCATTCCATTATTGCTACTACCACCACCACCACCACCAAAATTACCTTCGACCTCGACTCCCATGGCACATCGGACACGTAAAGCCGTTTCTAAACCACCCCCTAGACCCATTCAGAGTACTATCAGCGATGAGTGGATGACTTATTAAAACATGGAAGAGGTGTTAGCCAGCATTTACTACGATCCAGCCCATCCCGCACGTTACGGAGGAGTTCAGAAATTGTATCGGGATGCCAAAACTCAACTGAAAAGTGTCCGTTTACCTCATGTGCAACGATGGTTACAAGAACAAACCACTTACACCTTACACAAACCCATTGGACGAAACTTTTCCAGAAGTCGCACCGAGTGGAGGGCATCGATCACCAATGGCAAGCTGATTTAGCCTACGTCTCTCATTTGGCCACCTACAATCGTGGCTACAGATATTTGTTTTGTGTCATCGACGTCTTCCCAAATTTGCTTGGGTCGTGCCATTGACTTCCAAACCGAGTAGTGAGTTAGTGTGAGCCCTCCAACTGGTGTTGAAGCAAAGCGGTCCTCACCCTCTTCGATGGCAAACCGACAGTGGCACAGAATTTCTGAACCAAGCTTTCCAAAAAGAATTGAAGAAACGTGACATTCATTTTTTCACCACCGAGAATCCCGAAACCAAAGCCAGCATCGTGGAACGTTTTCAACGCACCTTGAAAGAACTCATGTGGAAATATTTTACGCATCAACACACTCTCAATTACATCTACGTCTTACTGCACCTCGTCCAAGCGTACAACCAATCTTACCATCGAAGCATCGGACGTGCCTCCCAAGAAGTGACTCCCGAGAACGAAGTGACCGTCTTCGAGCGCGTGTTTGGTACGTCCCCGACAGTGACTGTCTCCAAGAAAGCTGGAGTGTTGGAAGCAGGAGATTGGGTGCGTATTGGCAAAACCAAACGCACTTTCGACAAAGGTTACTTACCCAATTGGATCACCGAATTGTTTCGTGTCACTGTGCGAGTGCGTGGTCGTCTATAAATTAAAAGACATGAACGGAGAAGTGTTAAAAGGAACGTTTTACTTGCCCGAGTTACAACGCGTGACCAAAATAGAAGACGAACTGTACGAGATCGAAAGCAATCTCGATCAAAGAACTCGTAAAGTGGGAAAAAAACGTGACAAAGAAGTCAAAGTACGTTGGAGAGGATATCCTCCGAGTTTTTACTCTTGGATCGACGCTTCGGAAATCATCGACTATAAAAAGAAATGACCATCATGCCCCTCAACAGAGCTCAGCTACTGCAGTGACCACTCCTTCCCCCAGTTTTTTCTGCAAGATCTACAAAAGCAACCCTTGTGGATGTGGTGTGGAGAACGTGTGCCTAAAACGTAAATCGTCTTTTTTCTGCCAAAACTTTGTGGTGTATTGTGTCATCGGTACTGCCATTGCCAATTTGAGTTTGCAAGAAGGAGACAATCCCTCCCTGAAATATTCCTCGAACGGGAACAAGAATGGAAGAGTTGCGTCCAACGTCAGTCACCCTTCCAACAGTTACCCTAACCATCCTCTTTTAGACACTCCTCTGACTTGCAGCGACTCCTCGGACATTAGATCTCTGGAATTATGAACAACCAATTTTACTTAACGTTAACCAGTGACAGTTCCATGGAGGTGTTTCCCAAAAACACCTTATGCTGTTACACGGCCAAATTACCTCAGGCCATCCAATTGGATCACGAAACTCACTGGGAAGTGGCTTTAGTGGAAATGATTCACCCAACGCAAATCCTAAATATCCTTACAAATCAAAACACTTTTACGGTGGAAGTTCATGACAAGACAGTGCAACAAGTCTTGGATGAACGCACCACTGCAAGTGACTCTATGAAAACACAAGACCCCAAAACTAAACGGTTCACCTATCTGTTGACCATTCCTGCAGGCTATTATTTTAGTGGACGACATTTGGTGAACACGATTTCTACCAAATTCAATAACGTGTTTGGTAAAGCCTTGGAGAGAACCAGAAAATGTGTCACCCTCAGTACCACAAAATAGTTCTTCGCCTACTCATCACATTTTCAGAGGACAAAGTATTGGCCATTACATTTTGTGCTGAATTGTATGATATTTTGGGTGGAGACCATAACTTGATCTAGATAAAAAACGAAATACCAGCCATTACTGGCAACTTGGATTTTGCGAAATATTTTCGATTCCCTGTAGGAATGAACCAAGGACTGAATTTGATATTTGTGTACTCCGATGTGGTGGAGTACAACGTGGTGGGACACACCTCCGTGCCGTTACTGAGTGTCATTCCTTTCAAAGTGGATTCTGCCACAAACACTGACGAAGAAGATGGAAACACCTATCACGTTCACCGCGAATTCCTACATCCTCACTATTTGCCCGTCAGTAAGTCGTATTTCGACACTGTCAACATTACTATAAAAGGAGATCTGGAACAAAATATTTCATTCACTAAAGGGAAAGTCACAGTGAAACTCCATTTTCGAAAACGATTACTCTAACCCCTTGTCAGTCATGTATCCTGTATACCAAGGAGTCTCTCGACAACGAGGATATGGTTTAGGAGATATGCTAAAATCAGCCTTTCGTTCAGTGGCTCCCGTTTTGAAACCGATGGTGACACGGGAATTTCACGCCTTGAAAGATGCCGCGTTGACACAAGGCAAAGAATTTCTCCAAAATGTCGTCTTTGATAAACAAAACCCCAAAGAAGCTTTCTTGAGAGCAGACAAAAATGTCTTGCTTCATACGGGCAAAGACAGTTTGGGCCGACGAGAAATTCTTATAAATGCCCTGGGCTCTGCTGAGTCAGACATTCCTGCTTCCCTGACGACACAGCAAGGACAAGGCAGAAAAGACGACAAAGACACTATTTGAGATGACTTCGCACTCCGAGAGCTAGAAAGACTAAGAAAAGAAGAACCGTCAGAGACTTAGACGTTTTTGATTATTAAAAATAATCATAGAGAGAAAATGATGCACCGAGAGTCTTGCGCATGTCCCAAGTCGGAACTGGATCTGTTTGCCATGCCACCCACCACGATGACGATGCAAGAATCCCAATGGGTCGAATTTCATCCCGTCTCCTCTTTGACGGATTCAGCACCCATCGAGTTTGAAATCAAAGGACAGCCCGAAGATTACATCGATCTGAATAGCAGTTACTTGTACCTGAAACTCAAAGTGATCAAAATGGACAACACCAATCCGGGAGACGATGCTAGAGTAGCTCCCGTCAACAATTTCATGCACTCCGTGTTTAGCGAAGTGGATTTATACTTGAATAACAAAATGGTCAGCAGTAGCATGGATACTTACCCTTACCGAGCTTACGTTGAAAATATCTTGACGTACGGAAAAGAGGCCAAGAACAATCATTTGGATGCTTGCGTGGTTTGGAAACCTGACACCGCAGGTGAGAACAAGTTTTACGATACATCCCTGACAGCAGATGACGATCCTCACAATGTAGGCTTTAACGACCATCGAAAGAAAATCCTACAAGATAGTAGTTTAGAACTGATGGATCGTTTGCATTTGGACGTGTAGTTGCAAGACAAGTATTTGCTGAACGGAATTGATATTCGCCTGAGACTAAATCTCAGCAGTGTCGTTTTCCATATGATGGCTAATACCAATGAGGACAAAACCATCATCCAAGAAGCCAGACTTTACATGCGCCGTGTAGAAGTGTTACCTAAAGCGGGAAACGACATCAGTCAAACATTGAGCAGAGCGACCGGCAAGCATCCGATACGACGCGTAGAAGTGAAAACTTTCACCATTGCTGCTGAAATCCGATCTAAGATCGAAGATCATCTGTTCCAAGGATAGTTGCCCAAACGTTTAATCGTTGGTATCGTCAGCAACGCAGCCCTCAACAGAGCCCGCGATCAAAATCATTTCCAGTTTAAGCACTACAAAGTGTCCAAGATCGAAGTCAGTCGCGATGGCAAAACCTTGTGTACCGGACCCTTCGAACCTAACTTTGCCCAGAAAAATTACTTGAGATCGTACTTGTCCCTGTACGAAGCTACCGGACAACTAGGAACCAACACCAGTCACGGTATTTCGTACGAAGATTATGTAGGAGGTTACACTTTGTGGGCCTTTGATTTCACTCCAGACTAAGGCAGCGACGAGGGACATTTACACCCTATAAAATCCGGTCAACTGCCTGTGGAACTTCAGTTTGCAGAAGCTCTCACGGAGACGGTGAACGTCATCCTGTATGCCGAATTCGATAATACCATAGAAATCAACAGTTTGAGAGAAGTCATCCTAGACTATTAGAAACTATGGAAGACTCTTGTTCCTCATTGAGCAGTAGAGAATCTTTGGAAATGGAATGGGAGGATACAGTGAAAGCAGAACCCCAAGACAAAGACAAAGAGAATGAGGTGATCACGTCCAGATGGCCAGAACAAGAACAACATTTAGTGTCCTGTTTTGCTAAACACCTGGCGGATAAATTACGGAATTGACCAAAAAAGATTGCTATGGATGTCAAAACGATCATCCCAGTCACATTCAACACGATAAATGTCTGATGATGAGTCAAGAAGAAAAATTGGACAAGTGTCTGGACGACTCTTGGAGTCTCATCTCGGAAGAAGCAGTGTTGCATGAGTGGTATAAAGGCTTGCGTGGTCATTCCTGTCTTCCATTGACTACTCTGGAAATCTATCGCATCGAATCTCTCTTAGCCCAGAGTTGGGATACAAGGCGAGGAAATGGTTACTTGTCAGAGATTTTCAAGCAAAAGGTCAGAATTGAATTGATGACATATCATTACCTGTGAAAAAAAAAAACCCAACAAAACTAAAAATGGATACCTGGGAACTTTATTACCTTTTGAACAACAGTTCGTATACTGCTTTTTGAAATCCTGTCGTGTGTGCTAAAGATGAACTACCTCATCGCAGACCTCAAGACCATCAGGCTTATGTCATCAACACGGACGACAGTCATCTCCCAGAAACCCACTAGGTAGCCGTCTACTTCCCTAAAGAGGATTGTGTGGAGTATTTTGATTCGTATGGATTACACCCTTTGGAAGACGACATCATTGACTTTATGAGAAGAAATGCCCAGACGATACGATTCAATAATGTGAAATTACAAGGCGCAGATTCCATGGTGTGTTGACAATATTTTGTGTATTTTCTTCATCTACACAGCCTTGGATATCAGTTTCAACATTTAGTGACTTATTTTGATCGTCACTCTTCTAGAAATGATGACAAAGTAGATAGCTGGTTTTGTGACAGTTATGGTTATCTTTTGTCTTTAGCTAGGAAACGTAGTGTACATCAATTGCCTCATGATTTCCATCAGTGGAAATCTTACATGATTTCACAACGTTGTCAACCTTGTCAAAAATAATTTGTTTGATGTTATTGTTAATTGTTAGTTGCTGGTTAAATAATAAATGTTGTGTTTAAAAAAAAAAAAATTTGTCTGTCGTTTGTTTTCATAAAACACTGTGAATATATGCTCTTTGACCTCTCTCTATCCCTCACCATGACATGAGCTATCATAGCGTTCCGACTCAACAAAACTCCAGTAGGAATGTTTTCTATCGCGTTCGCGCTTGAACCATATAAAGCGAGGCAGTCTCCAGTCTGGCCATCCACTGTTGCCTCGTCTGCCTATGAACATGCCTACCAGACTAGCCAAGCTGAACGTCAATTTACATCGTGTCACGCTAAACCTGATACCAAAGCCTGAAGAGAGAGAGAATGTCAGGATGTTAGCAATATCCCAAGACCTGGTTGAAGAGGACTTCAGAGAGGAAATTAAGAAAGAACAAGAATAATGGACAGAGAAGTACAGACTTCAGAAGCAGAGAGAACAGCAACAACAACAGCAGCAGCAACAGCAGCAGCAGCAAGAACCAGACAGAAGTTTTGTTGACTATCATGTGGACACCAAAGAGTTCTCCTTCTCTGTCCGCAGAAGCAGGCCTTATCCTGTAGGAATGCCTACCGCCAGACGAGGACACAGTCTTAGACAGTAAAAGATTGCCATCACTCCCCGTCAACAAAAAGAGCCCTTCTCAGGGCTAACCAGATCTCTAGAAAAGAAACACTATTCAAGTTGCCAATTCGTGTGAATGTAGAGTAGTGTGACTATAAACACTAACTGCTTTACTGTTGTGTGAGTGTGTGTGTGTGTGTGTGTTTGCGTTCGCGTACGTTTGTGTGGATAGTAGATATGGGTGTGTTTTTCTTCTCTTCCCGTTTGTGTGAATAGTATACTGTGTGCTATATGCGTTCTCGTCCGTTTGTGTGGATATTATGTATGGTGTGGTTTATGCGTTCTCGTTCATTTGTTTGAATAGTAGATATGGGTGGGGTTTTTTTTCTCTTCCTTCGTTTGTGTGGATAGCATAGTGTGTGTTATATGCGTTCCCGTCCGTTTATGTGGATAGTATATGTGGTGTGTTTTATGCGTTCCCGTACGTTTATGTGGATCGGAAATATCGTGTGTTTTATGCGTTCCCGTACGTTTGTGTGCATAGTAAGTATTATGTGTTTTTTTGCGTTCCCGTACGTTTGTATGGATAGTGGGTATGGTGTGTTTTATGCGTTCGCGTCCGTTTATGTGGATAGTAATTATGGTGTGTTTTATGCGTTCCCGTACGTTTGTGTGGATAGTAGGTATGGTGTATTTTATGCGTTTGCGTCCGTTTGTGTGGATAGTAAGTATGGTGTGTTATTATGCGTTCCTGTACGTTTGTGTGGATAGTAGGTATGGTGTGTTTCATGTGTTCGCGTTCGTTTGTGTGGATAAAACTCCCTTTATCCCTATCAAATTCATGTCACCCACCTACTTACAGTAGCGCATATTCAGGTCAGCCACCTGCAACACTGTTACCATTATTCTCCTAGTGTTGAGTAAAGCGACGTCATTGAAGCTGGAAAGTTTGAGACTATAAATATAGACTTGGGTTTTCCACAGGTTGTAGCTATAAATAGATACTAGGTCTAAATGAAAAATGTGATCCGCATTCGTGTTGGGCTGTTGCCATTATTCCCCTAGTGTTGAGCAAAGTGACGTCATTGAAGCTGGAAAGTTTGAGACTATAAATATAGACTTGGGTTTTCCACAGGTTGTAGCTATAAATAGATGAAAGGATGAGAAAAAGAATAAAAATGTACTGTAGAAGATGAGGTGCTGATGGAGAAGAAGGGAGGAAAGTAGAAGAAAACTAAACGACCCTTTTCAGGGCCACTCATATGTCTTGAAAAGATGTCTACTCTCTCTCTCGCCTAAAAATTTTTTAGTTGTTGTATAATTTATGTATAATGGATCAATCCATTGCCTCAGAAAGATTTACTTTTTCTTGCCTAAAAAAAAATTTTAGTTGTTGTATA
The DNA here is from genome assembly GCA_016617855.1 of Megalonaias nervosa. Classification (NCBI taxonomy): domain Eukaryota; kingdom Metazoa; phylum Mollusca; class Bivalvia; order Unionida; family Unionidae; genus Megalonaias; species Megalonaias nervosa. The sequence continues at coordinate 35,877 of JAECUM010012772.1, read as the reverse complement.
ATTTATGTTTAACTCCCAAAAATATTATTCTCTTACCTAAATTTTTTTTAGTCAGTTGTATGATTTGGGTATGATAGATTGATGTTCATCAATCTATGGAAATGAACGCAAATGCATAAAACATACTATACTATCCACAGATACGAATGCGAATGCATAAAACTTTGTATAGAAATGAAACAGGTGACACAAACGCGAATGCATAAAACATACTATACTATCCACAGACATGAAAGCGAATGCATAAAACATACTACTGTGTACTATCCACAGACACGAATGCATAAAACTTTGTATAGAAATGAAACAGGTGGCATGACGTCACAATAATTGCTACATTGTTGCAAGTGTACAGTACCGTGACATCAACCTACCTGTTCCATTCCTCTTGGCACTATACAAAATTCCCATTGTCCGTAGAGTGTCCCAGGGAGTGCCATTTTTCTGTAAAAGTCTTGTCCGTAGGGTACAACCCACCCTTTTCAACATTAAAGTCCCATTGTCCATTGTCACTACTACCATGTATACTTGTTCCAAAACCAGATAAAACTTTCTGTATGTGCACTGATTATAGGAAGGTGAACAGTGTGACAAAAACAGATTCATCTCAATTGCCAAGAATCGATGACTGCAGTGATAAAATTGGAAATGCCAAGTATGTCACCAAATTCGACTTTCTGAAAGGATTTTGGCAAATTCCACTAACAGAAAGGGCAAAGGAAATTTTGGCATTTGTGACTCCCGATGAATTTTATCAATACAATGTGATGCCATTGTGGTATGAAGGTTTCGCCAAGTATCTTTCAATGTTTGATGAATATTATTACCTCTGGTCTTGATAACTGTGATACTTACATTGATGATGTCATCATCTACAATGACACCTGGAAAGAAAATCTATCCATGATTCGGAAATTCTTTGACAGACTCACTGATGCAAGTTTGACAATCAATTTATCTAAAAGTGAGTTCTGTTGTGCTTGTGTAACATTTCTAAGACATATTGTGGGACATGGACAAGTTAAATCTATAGATGCTAAGGTCAAGGCTGTCTCTGAATTCCCTGTGCCTGTCAGTAAAAGCAACTGATGTGATTTTTAGGTATGACTGGATACTATCGCACATTTTGTTCCAATTTTTTTGATATTGCTGAACCCCTGACAAATTTACTGAGCAAAAAAAAACATGTTTCTTTAGACTGAAAAATGTCAGGAGGCTTTTGACAAGTTAAAGGCCATACTTAAAAGTGCAACAGTTCTCACAGTTCCAAATTGCAGTCAATCATTTAAACTATCTGTTGATGCAAGTGATGTTGGGGTTTGAGCAGTATTGATTCAAGAAAAAAGGAATGGTGTTGATCATAATGTGTGATATTTTTATAAGAAATTGAATAAGCACCAAAGGAATTACTCAACAATCGAGAAGGAATGTTTGGTTTTGATACTGGCATTACAGCATTTTGAAGTTTACGTTAGTTCAGCTCCTTCATTGATTGTTCTGTTTAGTGATCTCAACCCCCTTACTTTCATCGTCAAGATGAAAAACAAAAATCAAAGATTATTAAGATGGAGTTTGTTGTTACAGGAATATAATATTGAAATCAGGCACATCAAAGGAAAAGACAATTTAATAGCAGATGCACTTTTCCGTGTATAGAAATATTATTTCATGTATACTTTGTATAATTCATAAGAGTTCTTCTTATGTAATGTTTTTTTTACCTCATGTATAATTAACATATGGCAAAAAAAGCTTTATTATATAAATCTTTCTTTTTCTTTATGGGGAAGTGTTACGTATATGTAATTTAATTACTTGTTTGTTAGTTTTAAATTATTTTATTTTTTATTTTATTCAATTACATGTTATTGTAATGATAACTTTATTCACTGGATTTGACTTTTTTCCAGAAAATTCAGTTCATTTCTTTTCAGCCCAATAAACACACAGTAGCTTGTTTACATTGTATCAATCGGTGACTTAGATTCACTTTCTGGTAAACAACTTTTTTTTAAAAAATTTTAAATTTGTTCCCAGTGAAGGAATCACTGATTTCAGTCAAGTTTATATCTGGCCTACGTGATAATAGACTTGTAGCTTTTTGCATCGCTCGGACTAAGTGATCACATGACTCATCACGAGGGTCTGAATTGTGTATCATTTAGGGTTATAACTCATCTTATTATTGTGATTTAATTCAGTCGTAAATTAATACCTTCGGACCTCAAAAGTGTTCTTGTTGTTGCCAGTGTGATTTGAATTTTTCTATTTTTCAGAATTAATAATTTATATTTACCCAAAAGAATACTAGTGTTCATTCAAATTCTTGAACAAAGACATTTATTAGGAATTATTCAGCATTCTAAGGCTGGATTATTATTATTGGTGATTCAACAAGGAACTGTTGACACGTCATCACAAAGCAGGTTATAGAAGACGTCATCGCCTTCCATCTTGGAACTTCATCAGGATTCGAACTGTGATTTACTTAGGACTTTTTATTGTCAGGAATTATATTTATTAATTCTAGGATTAATTTTGGATTAGATTCATAAACCGTAAGTCCTTTTTCATATTTTTACCTTGTTTTTCTAGGAAAATAAATTATTTGTTAAACTTTACAAAGCTTGTTGGCTTCACTCTTTTCCTTGTTACTTTTGTATGAGCCTAGACATGTAACAATATAATACTTGTTACAGTATTCATACTCACAAATAGGTTTAAGATATTGCACTGAGTGCAATATTTTGAACAGTCAAAAACATGGTATGTACATCTTCTTTCAAGGACCAATATGTACATTTATGTGCTATTGATAATTATAATAATCTGGCTTTCCACCCTTGGCAGAGTATGTGAAACATATTTTTCCTTTGATTTATAGTTAACTTATATGCATAGATATACCCTTGGCATAGTAAGTGAAAAAATAGTTTCCCATTGATTTATAGCTAATTTATGTACATAGATGCACCAGTGGCATAGCAAAAATTGTGTGCAATACTTGGATTTCATATAAACTGTATTTGTTTTGCAGAGTTTCAAAAAATGAGTTGTCATGCAGCACATTCAGTTTTGACTTAAGATTTAAGTATATCAGGAGCACACCATACTGTTGTCACTAACTTCTTTTCTAATATATCCTTAGGTGCTGTTTTTAGAAAGCTCTTTCATCTTTGAATTTTGTTATCGCATGCCCTGCCCCAACTGCTCGTAGCTTTGTGCAAAACCCACACAGCATGGAAGATATTTATATGCAGGGATATTTAGCATGATCAACTACTTGAAACTGTTTAAATATTAAGTAATCATGACATATGCAAGCTTTATTTCTGCAAAACATTCACTCTTCTGGACAACACATGGTGTTTTGGATTCTTTTAATGCAATACACCCCAATTTACTCCCTTGAATGACCTATACATATATTGTATCAGGTTATAGGCATTGATTCCTTTTTTATGCAATATACCCCAATTTACCCCCTTGAATGACATATATATATATATATATATATATATATATATATATATATATATATATATTGTATCAGGTTATAGGCATTGATTACTTTTTTATGCAATACACCCCAATTTACTCCCTTGAATGACCTATATATATTGTATCAGGTTATAGGCTGTGATTAATTTTTTTAACATAGTACTAATTATACTATAACTTTCAGTACTAATTAAGATGTTATGGTAGTAGTAATAAATGCAACATTTTATGAACACTGGTTGCATTCCACTACTACTATGGCTGTTTTTATTATTTTTGCTATTATTGTTTTGATATGGTGCCAATTATAAATGAAAAGGATGAAACTAACTTCAATCAAGTAAACTTTAGGGAGTCTTGCTATTAATTTAAAAAAAAAATATTAAATGAGATTAATTCATTTCTTTCAAAGTAAGCAGGAATTATGCTCAGTAAAGATAATCTCAATGTTTTCAATACTACCAGTTTTGTGAACTGACTTTGCAGTACAGTGTTGTTGTTGTTGTTGTTGTTGTTGATGTTGTTGTTGTGGGGTTAAATGTCATTTTTTAGCATGTGATAGGTCGTACTTGGCAGCCAGTATAATTGGTGGAGGAAGAACTTGGGAAAACCCCAGGAAGAACCACTGACTCAAGAGAAGCTACTGGCAATCTTTTTCACATACCCACATAGGCCAAGCCTGAGACTCTAACCAATGCAGAGGTGAGATGGCAGTCTTCTGTAATAGTGAGCACTTTAGATCACTTGGATATTTGGGCATCCTGCATTATGCTGTCAGTACATTGTTATGGATACATTGACCTTGCAGTATATTGTTATGGGTAAAATATAGTGTTGTTTTGGCAGTTATGCAATCTCTTAAATTTTTCTGTTTTTACTCATTTTAGTGGCAAGGATCAAAATTTAGAATAGTCCAGACAGTAGAAATACCCTTTAAACTAAAAGAAAATTGCATTTCTGCTTATGTAGAAAATAGGTATCACCCATATTTGGGAACTAGTAGCTATCATGACAGCACTCTGATGCACATTATTAAATATCCAGAATTCTGTATGGAGTTGTCTTTGCTAATTCTTTGTATAAAAATATTTATTAAACTATAAGATCATTTTTGTACACCATCATATTAATTCATTTAAGTGATATTAGGCAAAGACATGTTAACTGTAGACTAGCATTTGTGTCCCAGCGAAGCAAAAGTGCAATTTCATTTAATCAGGATGAGGAAACTAAGTCATTGCAACGTGATTTTAATTCTTGAATGACTTTTATGTTTCAGATGTTTGTTTATTGCACCCTTGGCACTGAAGACCCTTTTTCATTTGCATATGTGAAACATAGCGCATAGATGCACTATAAAGTTGCCATGCCAAAAGTAGATCAGTGCAACTGAATTTTAACACTTGAGCAACTTTCGCATTTTTACCTATCAGTTTGTTACACCCTTAACATGTTGGACGCTGTGTCACCTGCACTTTTGGCAACTTATATTTTTATACATCTTAAGAAGAGTAATTCAAACAATAGATGTCACTATTAACTTATTTTCATGCTTGCATAACTTAAATCAATTTCTCTGTAGCAACTCCAAATGTGTTTCTGCTAGCATTGGGGTTCCAGTTTAAAACTATAGACTTTGTTTGTCGTAATTTAGATACAAGATGAGTTGATGACAAAGGTCAAGTGCAAACATTTGGCCCCAGGATGCAATATCAAGGGACATCCTGAAGAACACATTAATCTTGTGACAGATCTACAAGATTTAAAATTAACAAATCACAAAGGGAAAGTAAACCATTGAGATTACAGAGATGAAGATCAAGGCATAAACAGCATTTAAGAAAAGATTCATATCAAGCTGCAAATTTACACAGATTGTTTAATCAAATTAACTACACAAATGTTTCCATTTTGTTGTCCAAAAAGAAGGAATCTTATCAAAAATGTCCTGGATGTTCAAAATCTTTAATAAACAACTCTTGTATTGGGGAATAAGTAGCTATATATGTTATTATGAAATCGGTGCATACTTGGACACGTAGAGATGTCATGCAATAGATTAACAAGTGCTGGCCTGAAGGTTGCTTGAGCTTATGGTATGGGGCCCGCATGTATATTGTTTGTCTGTGGTGTGTTGCATTCATCAACAGTTACTATTTTAAACTGCCTCTTGAAAAGTCTACTGGACCAGTTTTAACCCAATTTGAATGATGTCATCATTGTATAATGGGTCTTCAGGTTGGTGCAGATGATGTCAGTCAGCAAACATCTTGAAAACCATTTGTCAAAATTGAACCTAATTTGGCAACACCCTGACTTCAAGGGCTTCCAAGTGTATACAAATGATTCCAATCTACCGTCCAATATTGCCATCCGTACTTTAACAAGAAAAGCTTCAAAGAATGTTTGAGTAAAACATACATAGCACTTTCAATTTGGAATACTCACCCGTAGACCAAATAAAGGAACTTTGTATCATTTGTATATGAATTCTGTGAGTGTACAGAGTAGCCTTGCTTATAATATTACAAATATCACCTCCACAGATACCATATCTGTTTAAATGGAACAGCTCTAAACATCTTAAAAAACATTAAATTTAGCCAAACTTGACAGAAAACATCCCGGCAAAAAGGATTTTATAGTACTTTGGATTTGGCCACCATTGTTAAAAATAGAAAAATCTTTACATTATTTATTCTCAAAAAGTACTCAACAGAATATGAGCAAATTGACAAAGCATTGTCGTAAAGAATTCTCCAGTTAATACAAATGCTGCTGATTCAATATACGGCTGACAGTATTAAAGATAGGAAAACCTTACACCAACTTCTTCTCAAAAACTGCTTAGTGTTTAGTAGAATTTGACAATGTTTATAGCAACAATACTGATCCACCATTATATATAGCTACCATTAAAACAATTAAAAACATTTGAATGCCTTTTTTTAAAACCCACTAAACAGAATTTGCTCAGGTTTGACAGAAAGCATCTTACTTGAAGGGTTCTCAGTTTTGATAAACCCACCTTTTGAAAGAGTATATTATACTTTGGCCTTGTTTATCTGTCTGTCTTTTTGTTTAATTTTATATTTCCACATGGTAAGTTTAGTTCTAAGTCACTGTGACTGAAAGAGAAAAATAACCTGAGCCAAATATTACACATACAGAATGGAAATTGCCTGTTGATTTTTAGGTCAAGAACTTAAGGTCACTGACTTAAAGAAAATGGTTTCTGCAAAACTCTGTCTGTTCTAGGCTGTGTGCCATCACTAAAGTTTAAAAATGATGTGCATGTTGGCTAAGAAATTAATTTGGGGTCAAAAGATTAAATGTCAGTGTCACTGACTGAAAGAAACACAAGGTTCTTTTGTGTATTATAACTTTGGTGCTAAAATAATTATACCATGACTAAACTGAAGGCTTGCTCTTAAGGTTTAAATAAGGCCTGTTGATTTTAGAGTAAACTGGTTGTATATGTAATTTAATTACTTGTTTGTTAGTTTTAAATTCTTTTAATTTTTATTTTATTCCATGACATGTTATTGTAATGATAATTTTGTCTACTGGATTTGATATCTTTTTTAGAAATTCAATTCAGTTCTGTTTGACCTGGCAAACAGCCAGTAGTATAATCATTGTATCTATTTGCTGACATTGATTCAGAACCAGTGTCAGTTTGGAGTAAACAACTTTTTAATTTTTTTTTCCCAGAGTAAGAATTGATTTTAGCTAAGGCCATACCTAGAGTACGTGATAATCGGCATGTAAATGTTTCTATGTAGTTTTGCTAAGATGACCACATGACCCTCATACGGAAATCTATTTTGTGCTTTAGTTAGTCTTATAACTCAGTGTTATAAGAAGAAATAGCCAGTTGTGCTTTAAACCTTTGAAGCTCAAAGGTGTTTTGTTGTGACCAGTTTGAGTTGAGTTTTTATTTTTATTTTTTTTTTGGAATTAGTAATTTATTTACCCTCTAATACAAGTGCTTCTAAATTGATTCTTGGACAAGGACAGTTATTAAAAATCATTTGGAATTCCAAACTGGAATATTATTCTTTGGGATTCAACAAAGAACTGTTGACACATCAGGACAAAGCTGACTATCAAATATTTCTTATCGTCTTCCATCTTGAATTTCATCAGGATTCAAACTGTGATTCACTTAGGACTTTTTATTGATCAGAATTATATTTTTAAATTCTTTGATTAATTTTGGATTTGATTTGTAAACCAAAAGTTCATTTTCTTATTTTTACCGAGTTTTTCTAGGGAAATAAATTATTTTGTTAAATTTGACAAAGCTTGTTGTCCTCACTCTTTTCTTATTACTTTTGTACGAACCTAGACATGTAAAAAGGTTAGTGGGAATGGCCACTTTTGCTCAGTGGAATATGAATTTTGCGGAATAACATTTGTTCTTGAGTAAGTTCCTTGACAAAACTTTGTAAATGGCTGGCACCTATGGTAAATAAAAAAACCTATATATTCTGTGCCTAAATGTCAGAGATCATGGTCTAATTAAAAACTAATTGTTTCTTACTAAGTTTAGGTCAAGATCACAAATCTGGAGTAAAGTGCAAGGCCATTGAGACAAAAACAATAATCGTCTGATTCAACTATGCCTTACTAGTACCTTTATAGAGGACTATGAAACAATGGCAGGCATACAGTGTGCTCTTCATGGTACATATATAGGACTATGAAACAATGGCAGGCATACAATGTGCTCTTCATGGTACATATAGAGGACCATGAAACAATGGCAGGCATACAGCGTGCTCTTCATGGTACATATATAGGACCATGAAACAATGGCAGGCATACAGTGTGCTCTTCATGGTACATATATAAGACTATGAAATAATGGCAGGCATACAGTGTGCTCTTCATGGTACTTATAGAGGACTATGAAACAATGGCAGGCATACAGTGTGCTCTTCATGGTACATATATAGGACTATGAAACAATGGCAGGCATACAGTGTGCTCTTCATGGTACATATATAGGATCGTATGATCCTCCCTGTGTAAACTTACCAATTATCTTTCTACCAAGATCTTTTGCAAGTTTTTCATCGTGCTTGTCCCTGCATTTACGTATATTATTAATAATTTTAATAATGTCATCTTCATTGAGATCAGGAAATTCTCTCCTGGCATCATCGATATTAAATCTATCCGGTTCTGGTAACCAAACTTGCTTCTGTGAACTATACGATATAATTGCTTCACTCACCTGTAATGATATTAAAATTGCAGCATCAAGCATATATCGTAATAGTACTATTGGAACCCAACATTTTTCTGAAAAATGTCTTCCAAACCAAGCATAAGTAATCGAATGGAGATTTTCTGTAAACTTGAATGATTCTATATATGCGAATCCGGTTAAGTCAAAATCTGGTAAAGGTCCGTTTATCGCAACTCTGGTCATCTCATGTGATTGATGTCCGAATCTCTTAAAGTATCTAGAACATTCTCCATATCCAAGAAAACTCCCAGGATAACATGCTACCATATCAAGTGAGATAACGTCGTTATACTTGTATTTAGTATTCCATAATCCACCGTGTCCGTATTCTATACAACGTTTCTGGACATCTTCAATAAATTCCAATCGTGTCGGTTTCCATGCATTTTTCTCTTGAGCAAAGTGAGCAGCGACTGATGGAACGGTAAAACAATTATTCAGTAATTGTCTAACTTTGACATCGTCAGAAGTATATTTCAGCGCAAGATTTCTCATTTCTACATAAAGAGATTCTCTACGATAAATATCCCCACCAGGCCGTACAAACTGATCATAATGATCATATTCTGAACTTTGAAATAACCAAACAGATACAGGATCACTTTTACTGATATTCCTGATAAAATCAAATATATGACCATCATAAAATTTAACCGTTCTGTCTCGTGGAAATATTGTTACAGCATTAGTCCATGCATGTGCATTGTGATCAATAATATCTATCGAAGCTCCTCTTGATTCATATTTCGATTTATATAAAATCTCTCCTGTTAACGTCTTCACTGTTATTGGAAATTTTAATACCTTTCCCAACTCAGCAACATCTTTAATAGATGATCCAGTATCTTTAACTGCTTCTGCCCATGTATTTATTTTTTTACGTCGTAAATCTGTTAAACCATTACCACGTATCGCATTTGTGAAGTGTTCTATAACTCGTTCAGCTACACAGTTTATTCTTGACTCTGACAGTCTCATCGGTTTGAGATCCGCAACGCTAGGTTTATCATTCAATTGATATATTGCATATACAACGGCAGTCACAGGGTACCCTCGTTCATAACACGGTTTGTCAATACCAGTAAGTATTCCGGGTTTGGATTTATTACTCAAGATGACAATATTATTTCCCGACTGCATACGGACTGGATCACGCTTGTCACGAATAATCCAAGTATCGTCGTCTGTCCATACAATAAATTTTATTAAAATAAAATATTTTTGATCATCAAGGTGGTTAATAATCATTCTTCCTCGTTTGTCATTCATTACAGTATCGATAATATTTCCGATCTTAAATGTTGACCACACTTGAACCGCACCATTGTCACGAAATTCCTTCTTGGCTTCACGGATACGTTCGGTTATATCCTCATTTGTTAAGGCTAGATCTTGCACCGAAACACTAAATTTATATTCGATAGTCTGTCAAGATCAAATCTAGTTCCAGCTGAGACTGCGGAAGGCTCAATGGCGGATAATTCCTCCATTATTATAATTAAGACAAATATTTAACTTAAATTTTAGTATATATATATATATATATATATATATATATATATATATATATATATATATATATATATATATATAATGATTCAAACAAAGAATCGATGTATTTGGCTCAAAATTGGATATACTTCTCCTTGTAACAAAGCATGCGTGAATGAATTCTGCTGCTACCATATGCAAAGCGTTAAAAATGGTAGTCTAGGACCAAAACCGTGTGTGCAATGTGGTGTTGGAGTCAGAGGAAAAACTCAGTTATGTGTAAAATGCGGCGGTAAAAAATATAGAGAATTAAAACGATATTATGACCAAAAAAAATAATACTTTGACATTGTCAGGTAAATCTCCTATAAAAACCGTAGAAGATTATCTGGCCAGATTTTAAAACAATGATTTAAACAAATAATATTATATATAAATGGAGCAAAACGAAATTGTGGCACATCCCAGAATTAAAAATTATGAGGCGTCTCGAGATGGTGTAATCAGGCACTGTCGATTAAAAAAAACCAGTCGGTAGTGTTAATAAATTTGGTTATTTTAAATTCAATATCAGTGTAGATAAACATTATTTATCACAAAGAGTCATATTCGAATGTTTTCATGGGGTCATTGAAGATGGACTTGTAATTGATCACATTGATGGAAACCCCAAAAATAATCATCTATGTAACCTGCAAGCTATTACACCGAGTCATAATTCTGCATGTGGAAATACTGGAAAAATGTAAAAAGTTTGCAAGAAGAGCTATTAAAGCCATAAATACAGAAACAGGCCAAGAAATAACTTTTCCATCAATTAGTGCAGCTGCAAAACATTTTGGCACACATCCACAATCAGTACAATTTGTTGTAAATAAAACGTACAAATCTGCATTTTCAATAAAATATAATCAGCGGATAATATTTGAATATATCAGATAACTCTGTACTCTTAACAAAAAACAGAATAAATAAATATTTTTTTTTACTGTATAGTTCGACTCTGTCAATTTTGCCAGGGGTTTTGTTTAGCCACAATTACAGTCAGGGGTCCACCTTCACTGTCGCTGCTCTCAGTGTCACTTTCATTTTTGACAGAATCAAATAACATAATCTTTCTTAATTGCATTACACGATTGTCTACAATCGTTTTTCTTTCGTACTCGTGAGACAATTCAGTCCTTATTTTTTCGATTGAACGTGCAAGAGGTGCAAATAGCTTTATCTGTGTGTCGTTTACCATTGCCAAGGATTCTAACATAGACTGATAAATTGATTTCACGAATTTATAATTGGATGGCAATGTGTATTTATTCTCGAATTTTCGTTATTGTAATAATTCAAAATCACACATAATTTTCTGAGGATCAAGATTATCAGATATTTTTATTCCGTCATGCTTTAATTTTTTAATAGCAAAAATAATATCATCGACGTTCTCGTAGTTCATTATATAATAAATATTTCTTTAAAATAAAAAATATTTGCAAAACATATAATCACAACACAACCCCATATGAGCTCCTAGATTGCCAAACAACATTCTAGCAGGCTCAGGGGCATTTGAAATATCCCCATGTGAACTCCTAGGTGGTAAAACAACATCCTAGAAAGCTCAGAGGATATTCGAAATTAGACGAAACACATTTATACAGACTCAACCCCCATGTGAACCCCTAGGTTGTCAAACAACATCCTAGAAAGCTCAGAGGGTGATCCGTAATTTTTATTAACGACATAAACACAACACATAAACTTATCCTAATGAATATATAATTGTATGATTATGATTATATACATATGATTATGATTTTGATTATATTTTTTGCGGACTGCACAAACACATAAACTTATCCTAATGGACGGCACAGACACATAAACGTATCCTAATGGACGGCACAAACACATAAACTTATCGTAATGAATATATAATTGTATGATTGTATTGATATGAATATATACAATGGTGATGACGAGGGAATCTTGTCTACGTCCAACAGATTTTGTACACTCTCCCCCCATACAAAACCCCGGGGAGTGCAAAAGTACACCCACCACAAGGGTGTATGATAGGAGAGTGTATTTTGTCTGTTGTGGATTTCGAGGAAATTCTCCGGGTTCCCCCAATTAATAGCATCCGTCTCCGAATGCAAGATAATATATCTTTAGCATTTTTGGAGACTCGAACACACAGAGAGTCTACAGAACTTGATCTACGTGCAAACGCCTTAACACATCGACCACCGCATCTCTTATGAATATACAGTTAAATTTAAGTATATAACTATTTGCACTGTCTCACATGTGATTACTCTGGACTTGTATTTACTAATAGAATAAAATCATTTATTGTAGAACTGTAGCGTGAATTTACTTCAATTTTTCAAACATAATTCATAAAATAATCGCATATTACATTTTCTGTATGAGTTATCGTTTGTTAGGTCAATATACATGTGTTATAAGAGCTAAAAATAACTTTGATTTGTAATTCAACGCACTTGTATAAACCGACGTGAATTTAAGGTTATCAGAGTCAAAAGATGCATCAATATCCCTCTCTGTTACAAATTGCTGCTTCACTAACAACTAATTGCTTACAGAGAACAAATAAATCACTAAATGATTGAAAGAAAACAAGATATCTTCGTTGTCTATAAATCAAACGTAGTAGTAAGGGAGATACTCGTTTAATTTGCTCTGCAGAGAGAGAGAGAGAGCAGAGTTATCTCGCTTTATTACATGTGCAATTGCTTTAATCATAGGAATTGATTATCACTCAGATTTTAATGATTTTGAGTACTGTCTAACTCATCCGATTGAAGAAATCTAGCAAAATGTATTAATTTGATGGCGTATTTACACGACCAAAATGAAAAATCTAGCATAATTTAATAATTTGATGGGGTATTTACCCAATCAGATTATGAAAAATCAATAAAAAAATATATATATTATTTAAGAATCAGATTTTTTTTCTTCTCCTAATTATATCAGGTAATATTTTACTCAGACGTTCTATGAGCGTATATACAAAATAATATGTAATTCCTCATCTCTTAGATCCAACAAGGATCCTGTCTGGTCGGTGAGTTTAAAATTTATCCTTGATAATAGCGGATTATGTACACGTAGAAACTGGATTAATTGGCTCAAATACAATTAAAAAACCGGGCGGGGCTTGAGGTGTAAATGCATGTAATATATATCCTTGCTGGGCCTGGTTAGACTTTGAAAGATCTACTTGATAACTACCATCAACTGCATCGCATAATAGATTGACTGAAATCGTTGATGTTATATTAACAATATCAGGTGAGATATGGCGTCCTCCACCGTATGGATCATTATTATATTTAAGAATGGTTGGTGTAGGTATTAATGTTTTCCATGAATCACATATTCTCTTAAAATGTTCATCAATAAGATCATTAACTGATTTCTTTAGCTCTTCAGAGTTAAACCCCGGAATTATAAATGTTGGTAGCTGTTCTTCTGTAATTCCATAATGTTTAAGAAACACTGTTGTAAATAAACGTTTATAACTTACACGTTGAATTGGGCTGTCTTCATTAACTATGTAAGTATTAAAAAATCTATCTGCCTGTGCGTTTAATGTTTTTTCTCTGTCAACGATAGCATTATTTACATATTCTAAGTCTGATGCAACTTGATTCAAATGTTGTATTGTTTCAATTATTTGATTTTTTTAAATCATCCTCATAAAAAGTGTTGATGCTGGAAAATAAATTTCTTAGATCATTAAGTACACGTCCATGTTCAGATTTAATTGGTCTTGATTTTGAGTTAATTTCTTCAACGTTAATTGTTGCTATTCTTGTTGTACCTTTCTTAGCTTGAATGAAATATATAAAATGAGCATAATGTGTATAACCACGATAAGCATCCGGATTCTCTATAAATGGATAAGTTTCTCTATATTCTGGAAGTTTTATAAATTTTTCAACATTTATAACGAAATCAGATCGTTGTGGTTCTGGTGGGCCTTTATAAATTGGTTCAACTTCAGGCCAACCTGATACTGATCTAATCGAACTTTGATAAATATCTACAGAATAATCAGGGGAATTTATTTCAATCACCGCTGATAATGTTGGTTCGTAAGCAGTAATTGCTATTTTGGAGTCTTTTCCTGTAATAGATTTAATTCTGCGTTGGAACTCATCGTTGATCTGTTCTATTTGATAACTACCCGTTGGAAGAGCAACTACTTGCCAGTCAGGAGTTCCATCAGGCTTATTCTTATTTGCAAATACTAATGAATTATTTGGCTGTAGTCCACCAAATGGTTTTGATCTAATATTAGGGCAGCTATAATAAACTCGTAGTTGTGCTAATGCTATTTCTTTTGCAGAAATTGCGGTTGGAAAGTTAACGCTAAACTCAGGATTGGTCGAACTTAATGATATCATTGTAGTTTTTGGGGGTGTCGTATTAGTGACGATCTGTTGAAGTAATTCTCTTGACGCTGCCGAGGACTCAGTCATTATTATTATTATTATTATTATTATTATTATTATTATTATTATTATTACTATTATTATTATTATTATTATTATTATTATTATTTAATTCGCCTTTTTTATTGTGAGTGACTTTGCCAGCAGTCACTAGCGATTCTGAATGCTTCATCGTAGGTTTTCATTATCGTTGCGAACTTCTCATCAGATATTTTACCATCACTGAGGTAGAACGAAATATATGACGATGATTTAGAATAGGCTGTTGTTGCTGTATGTAATTTTATTATACACCCGTGCAGTTTAGTATTTGTACATGCAGATATCTTCTCAGCGATAATACTAAGAATACCTGCGACAGTCGTTGAAGTTGAGACGATAATTGTTACAACTGCAGGGGCTCTCATTGTTATTGTTGATAATAATAATCCGGCCCCAGCAACAATAGCGGAAGCTGAGTAAACAATTATATCAATGACAACCATACGTCTGCGATATTTTTTCCTTTTATTGTATAATCGTCGATTATATTTTTTTATTCAGTCTGACACTTACACACTTGATTATATCTGTGACGTTGAACGTCGATAAGTGACTCTGTCATCGGTGACTTTGTCACTAAGGTTTGATTCATTATACTTAATGACGTTAAGTAATTTATTAAGGGGTTTCAGCTACGAATTCCAGACACCACCAGTAACGTCTCGGGGGCATTTCCGTTGACGTCAATGTAAATGTTTCTTTGATGTTCTTATTTAGGATCACCAGTAGAGGATTATGATATATATTCGGTGATGATGACGTGGCCGCAGTTATTTCTAAACCGTACATGGACAGCCTGTATAACCCAGTTACTTCTGCGGTATGTTCGAGAGTGTTATTTTGTGGTGTCCATGTTGATGATCCTGATGCTACTGTATACACGATATTTTCAATTTGTCCGTGTGGAATTTTAATTAGATTAGTTCTTTGAACAATATCAGGTATTCCACTGACAATGTCGTTGAGTTTCATGTAAACGTCGGAGAGTTTTATGTCAACGGTTGGTTGTTCCCCAAAAAATTCTTTAATGGTTTTGTTTATGTTTCTACGAAAATTTAAAAACGTTTCTACATGTCTAGAAAAAGTATTATTGAGTGTAGTCATTTCGTCATTGGTTGTGTTTAGCGAAGTTGTTACTGGAATTTCCTTATCATCGACGTATTTCTTCGTTGCAGCATCAAAATCTAATTCTGGTGTTCTAAGATTATTAATACCATTATTATTCATATTGAGAAATGCACGCATTATACCGCCGTTGACTAATACGTACTTAGATTCTTGATCATCGACATATTTTTTTGTTGCGGCGTCTGTATCTGCGACTGGGTTTCCAAGGTCTATAATTTTATTTCGGTTCATGATAATGTACCCGTGAATGAATCACCAGCTTTCTTAATATGATCGTTGACTGACGTGCTGGAATCTTGTATTTTACCTTGATCAGTAAAAGTAACTATATTATTAACAACCGCATTAGGAATTCGTATGAGTACATCTGGCAGTTGTATATTACTTGTCTTTAATCGTCCTTCTTTATCCTGAAAAACAACGACCTCATTTTGATCCACACTGGTGATGTTTAATAAATCGTCAATCTCATTTCTGAGCTGACTAAGGGTTGCATATTTAAATAAATCAGCTTGCTGCTGAGCTTTGCGAGAAGATCTTCCGTAAATCTCTACCATTATATTTATTAATGTCTGTTTAAATGTGACAACGTAGTATATTCATGCCCGATTTCATGAGGTGGTTTTGCTGATTTTGATACAGCATCACGTACAGCGAGTACTTCACGACCACATATTGGCGGATCAGTTAATGTTTGTGTTGGTAGCGTTGAATACCATGTTGGAGTACTTTGTATACTCTAAGAATTCTTTTGGTGGAGCTAGTCCATATGAATCAAAATAAATAATTCCACGTGGATCAATTGCATATCCAACCCAATGAGTGCCACGGCCAGAGTTTTTATCGAGATAATAATACCAGTTTCAATATTGTTTGGTTGTTTTGGTAATTGATCACGCATAAAAACGCCTCTGAAGTTTTTTAGTTTTAATTTTTTAGCAGCATCGAGTAAATCAAAATTGGACATAGGCAGAATCAATGAACTGTCCCTGGTAATTTCATACCCTTTCCGTACCATGAATATGGGGTCCCTGGCAATCTTAGAGCGCGACCGTATGCTGGGCCTAATAATCTTAGACGGCCCGGCTGTGGAACGTTTGGTGCTCTTAGACGTCTTCCGTGTTGTTTTGCCCGTGATCTTTTTTTTAAGTTTTCTGCGTGCATAATTCCTTGACCCGTTGCTTTCTCTAATGCCATTCCAGGAGCTGTTCCAACAGCGCCTAATGCAGCTGCTTTTGCAACAGCTGGGGCTGCAGCGGCTATTAATGCTGGTATAGCTGGAAGAAGAGGGAATATGCCACCCGTCTTAGCGATGTCTTTGATAGCGCCCGCAGAAAGATTAAGTTTTATACCTTTATTTGATTTTTTGGCTTCATTGAAGTTTCTGAACTGACGCTCGGTCAACGATAATTTATTTGCACCGGTCATTTGTTCTTTTGTTAGAGATATTTTTATTCCACAGTTATTTTTTGATGCTGATTGTATCCTTTTAATCTGACCAGGAGTCAGACTAACACTAACGTGATTATATGACATTATAATGTTCATAAACGATCTAATTACATGTTTTCTACAGGAGCATCAACGACTCTCATGCGACCACCAACACCTTCAAGTAACATTGATTTATCGCTGAGTATAACAGCAATTGCTCCGTAATTGACAACAGCCCCAATATCTCTATTAACATGAGCTCGAAAATGTATATCGACTACAGATTGTCTGGTTAAATCTAAATGTTCAAGCGAAAAGTAATAGATCGGATACAACGTTGTAAAATCTAGCTGTGATATTTGTAAACCAGTATCAACATTTTGATCACCTCCCATGAACGTCATCAGACGATGATATGCACGTGCTACATGATTTTGCTCGAAATTCAATAAAATATCCTCGGATGGTTCTTGATGTCCATTTATCCTTAATGAAACCTCAGAAACACCAAGATTGTCAAATATCATAATACTGTGATTTTGACTGTTTACTCGTGCAGCATCTTGAAATGCAATAAATATATGTCGTGGTGCAGAAACACCTTCCTGAGAAGCTATTTGCCATGTAAATAAACCATTAATTTTACTCTGGATAGCATCAGTGGTCATTGTTATCCACGATAACATCGTGGACCAGTTGATCTTGAATAATCATCGCTGTATCTTGCAAGACCAAGTATTGTTGTAGCAACGTCAACGTCTTTCTGAATTGATTCAATATTTTTTCCGTCAATCATATACGTAGCGCTATCAAATAACGCCATAATACCATTATTAACAAAACCGATACTAACATCGTCTCCATATGCTACTGGTAATGCAGGATTAGCGATATTTAAAATAACACGAAGACCACTTCGGGAAGTGAGACCACTTCCTGCTATCAGACTAGCTGTTATATTTTTTTCTTTTTCTGACATTGGTACATCAGCCAACTCTGCTAGTTTTTGATTAGCAACTTGATTTATTATTTTACTGACATTTACAGGCATTACTTCAGTACTAGGTAATTTTACAGGTTGAGGTTTTCGTCGTATTAATCGTGCTAGTCTATCTTTGATCGCTGAAAATGCTTTACCAGCGAGATCACCAACAGCACCAATACCTTTTTCACGAACAACATCAATAGCTTTCATACCCAGTTGCTTTGCGATCGGTATTGCTTTTGGGGCTATCCTTCTAAATAGACCCTGAACAACATCACCTAGTCCATCTCCGTAGGTTCTTTTGTATACTGGTAATCGTGAGTTTATTACTCTGACCATGATTGGTCCACGTTGAGTACCATGTACGATCATTTTATTATAGTAATTGTATTTAATTACGTACTCAGTAACTGTAGTAGTCATCGGCAATTTCATTAATAAGAGACTGATAAACATCAACGTCCATGATACCGCCAGTAAATAATCGTCTGCAAATATCAGCTGCTTCATTAATTATTTCTGGAGAATTATTACCAGCTCGTTTTCCTCCGATGAGGATTTCTAATCGATCAACATCAGAGATAACGTTATTTGGATATAGAGTAAAATCACCTCCAGTAGAGAGACCGCTTCCAGTATAAGGTTTTATAAAACTCAAAGAAAGCAATTTTTCTCTCTCTTCTTCTTCTTCTTTTTCTTTTCTTTTTCTCCTTTTTTCTCCTTTTTCTCTTCTCCTTTGTTCTTCCCACCAGTCATCTTTTTCTGTACTAATGGGAGCCTCTAGCCGTTTTTTCTCCTCCTTTTCGTGTTGTTCTGGATATTGTAGTGCTTGCTGTAGTATTTGTCGTATTGATGGTGATGATAATTGTTGTTGTTGTGATGGTGATGATAATTGTTGTTGTTGTGATGGTGATGATACTTGTTGTTGTGATGATATATCTCCAAATAATGAACCTTCTTTAGCTTTTTCGACTTGTCTCATAAAAATTTCAAAATCATTCTTATATTTATTAGTGATTTTAGATATACCACGAGATTGTCGAAATATAAAAGGAACCCAATTTTTTTCAAGAACATTAGCGGTGTCTGGATCTAATAATTTATCACGTTGCGAATATCCTGTTGCAGCGACCGCAACATCGTTTTCTTTAAGTAGTCTACGACCATATTCGGTTAATTGGGCTGTTTTTTTTTTGGTTTTGGTTTTGGCGTAACAATATCTATTACGTCACCGACATCCTCACGAACTTTGTCAATGCCCTCGAGTACTTGTTGTACTTCTTCTTGTAATTGTGGTTGAGCAGCACTTTATTTCAGCTGGAAGTTCTCGTAGAATCTTTTTTGTTTTTTAGTTCTTTCTGCTATTTTTCCAGTTGCCTCTGCAATTTTCTCAGATACTGGAAGAAGAGGTTTAGTTGTCTCTGTAATAGGTTTAAATAATTGTTTTGTATCCTCTTCAAATTCAACATGAGATTCCTGACGTTCTTATAATTGTTGCTTGACAGCATCACAAACAGGTAAATATTTTCTAATTGCTTCTAGTCGCTCTCTTGCTAATCTAGCTGAATGTGGTTCGCCTATAACGACCACTATTAATAATATTTATACTGGCTGTTTAATTTACTGCAGCAGGTAGGGTGAACGACAAAAACTGAGTGACCTAGTAAGTAAACTAAACGCATTATAACATTAAAAACAAAAAGTCAAAAATAAAGTAACAAAAATGAGCTAACCTAAAATGATTTATTATCCGTTTTTTCAAACTATACGGTAATAATAAAAGTTAGAAGGTTCGGTTTAGTGTTATTGACCTTATTTTTTAGTTCCTGTATGAACCTTTATTTTACGAAAATAAGGTCAGGAACACAAGTTGTCTGTTCGCCCTGCCTGCTGCTCAAGTAGTTAGTATTCCAACGGGCAGTTATCAAATAGAACAGATCAATGACGAATTCCAGTGCAGAATTAAATCCATCACAGGAAAAGAATCAAAGATTGCCATTACTGTTCATGAACCAACGCTGTCTTCGGCCGTTGAAATATTATCATCGGATTACGCCGTTGACATTTATCAGTCTTCAATCAGATCAGTATTAGGATGGCCAGATATTCCACCGCCGATGACAGCGTCATTGCCACCAGAACCAAGCGTGGAAGAATTTCTCACGACGGAGCAAAAATTCATAAGACATCCGAATACAGAAATAATCATCCGTGGTCCATTGATAGATTTTTTATTGATGGAGAAGAAAAAATTCCTAAATTGGAATTTGATATATACTCAGTAACAGAAGCTTTTAGTTTACAAGAGCTCATTGCCATTACATTACAAGCAATAGTAGATGAATTTAACCGGTATATTACCAATATTAAAAACTTAATCGCTGATCTGATACAATATTACAGCGACGACATAAAAGGAAACATCATAGAATCAATCCAACATCTGAATCAGATATTAATTGATTTAGAATATACTAAACATGTTGCAGTCAGAAATATATACAGATTTTTTTATATCTCCAGGAAATACAAAATTCTGGATTGATGAAACTGAAAACAAATATAAAAATCATAACGTCTATGAATTTAAATTTTCCTTGATTGATTCTATCAAGGACAATATTCCAAAAATCCTTGAATCATGGAGAAAAGTAGCCCCACCACCAAATATTCTCCGATACAACAACGATCCGTATGGTGGTGGCCGTCATATCTCGCCGGGCATCGTTAATATCACATGAACGATCGCTGTCAATCTAGTATGTGATGTTATCGACGGCAGTTATCAAGTTGACACTGAAAAGTCAATCAGGCCCTACAAGGATACATTCTATATTCATTCACACCTCAAGCCCCACCAGGTTATTAGATTGTATCAGAACCAATCAATTTTGTTTATCTAAAATGTCATAATCCACTCTTATCGCGGATACATTTCAAACTTATTGACCAGTCTGATCACTTGCTCGACCTTAGGTCAGAGTCGTTAAATATAAACCTGTATGTAAGATCATAGATCTCACGTTCGTAATGACTTCGTCATCAACGTCATCGTAGTTACGGAAAACATCAAGCAGAAAAAAAATATCAAGGATAAAATATTTTTTTTTACTCCCGTGATTTTAATTTTTTTTTACTCCCGTGATTTTATCAGGATCAGAAATGAATTATTCTGGTACAACACTACTGGTTTCGTTGTCACTATAGTCACTTTCACACTCGTCTTTACCTTTACCTAGTAACATTTCTGTCATCGAGATAATATCTCTCAGCTGTTTTATACGAGCGTGTACAATTCTTTTCGTTTCGTATTCGTGAGATAATTCTGACCTAACCTTTTCGATGGCCCGTGAAAGAGGAACAGATAATTTCACTTGCGTATCTGTGATTGCTGCCAGTGATCGTAACATCGCCTGCTGGATTAACTTTATGAATCTATAATCGGAGGGCAACTTATACCTATTTTCTGACTTCCAAAATTGTAATGATTCAAAATCACTCATTATTTTTTCAGGATCAAGCTCATCAGATATTTTTATACCGCTGTGTTGTAATTGATTAATAGCAGCAATAATATCATTAATATTTTCGGGATTCATTATATAAAAGTCATTTGTTTAAATAATTTTATTTTTCTGAAATCAATTAATTTAATGAGGTAATTATTTGCACGACTAAATCGGTGAATTCATGATTTTTTCTGAATAAATTTATAATCCACGGATTATTCTTTGTGTATTCTCGCTTTGACTTTGTTGTAATCGTCGGCGCACGTTTATTACGTGATACAGGCATGACAGAACATGATCGATGTGAGAATCCTTTTCCTGCGTAAATTCTATCAATGAATTCTACATAAGTAATATCATCTCTTTCAGTAATTTTGACTTTTGTCCACGGAGGCAATTTATCAGCAATACTGATTTTATCAACATCTTAAATAATAAAATTTGTGTTCATTCTTATTAATTATCAGCGTATCTAAATTTGATCCTCTGATTGAATTTTTTTGAAAATGCTGATTTAGTTCTATTATTTGCAAAAAAACGTACTGAAGGCATGACAATATCAAAGTATTTCCCAGCCGAAGTCATTGATGGGAAAATTATTTCTTCACCTGTTTCTGTGTTTGTGGATATAACTGATCTTGGATGTTTATTATTATAACCTGATTTACAATTCTGACTTGGTGTAACAACACACAAATTTTCTAAAGAATATCTCTCGGATCTGAATTGATATGATCGATTACAAATCCTTCTTTGATCGGACTATTAAAACACTCGTAGATGAATCTATGAGAGTTATACATTTTGTTATTTCCAGTATTAAATCTCAGGTATCCAGTATTAGAAATATTACCAACTGGTTTTTTTCGTCGACAATTCCTGATGACACCATCATGAGATGCCTCGTAATTCTTAATGATGGGGTGTATCCTAAATTCATTCTGCTCCATTTGTATATATAATGTCATTCTTCTAAATGATTTTTCTGAAATCTAACCAAATAATCGTTTATGGTTTTAAACGGAGATGCCGATGGTCCATATTTCTCGTCGTAATACCGCTTCATCTCTCAGTATTTTTTACCGCCACATTGCACGCATAATTGAGTTTTACCTCTGACTCCAACACCGCATCGAGCGCAAGGTTTTGGTCCTGTGCTTCTTCGTCGAAACCTCTGCATATGATATCCGCAGAATTCTTTTACGCATGGTTTATTGCAGCGAGATTGAAACCCAATCATTAACCAGTTGCATTTGTTATTTGTTTGTATCATATATTATGAATGAAAATCTAATTAAATAAACCCTGTCTTAATTATTATATGGAGGAATTTAAGAGATTATCCGTAATTGAACCCTCCGCCGTCTCGGGGGGAGCAAGATTTGATCTTGATAAATTACAAAAAAAACAAATCTAAATACTTAATGCAAGACCTAGCTTTGATGAATGATGATATAACCGATCGTATTCGCGAAGCTAAAAACGAATTTTGAAATGATGGTGCTACTCATACTTGGTCGTCATTCAGAATCAGAGATACCGTCGACACTAAGATGAATGACGAACGAGGAAGAAGTATTATTAATTACCTCGATGATCAGTGATATATTATTCTGATTAAATTTATTGTGCAGACGGATGATGATATTTGGATTATCCGTGATAAACGTGAACCTGTCAGAGTAACACAATCAGGACAAACTGTTATAGTGGATAAAAAAAATCCAAGCCAGGTGTGCTAACCGGTATTGATAAACCGTATTAGGAACGAACATATCCTGTAATTGCAGTTGTTTATGCGATATATCCGATATATGCGATAAACCCAGCATTGAAGATCTTAAACCGATGAAATTATCACGGTTAAATTGTGTAGCTGAGCGAGTTATAGAACATTTCAAAAAAGCAATACGTGGGAATGGCTTAACAGATATAAGACGTAAAAATATAAACTCATGGGCAGAAACAGTTAAGAATACCGGAGCATCCATCAAAGACGTCGCTGAACTAGAAAAAAAAAAAAAAATTTCCAATAACAGTAAAAACACTAACAGGAGAGATTTTATATGCTTCAAAGTACACATCAAGAGGAGCTCCAATAACAATCATTGATCATAACGCACATGCATGGACTGATGCTGTAACAATATTTCCACGAGATAGAATAGTCAGATTTTATGATGATTATATATTCGGTGCTATCAGCGATATCAGTAAGAATGATCCTGTAACTGTTTGGTTATTTCAGAGTTCAGAATCCGTGAATTACGATCAATTTGTAAAACCTAATGAAGAGATTTACCGTAGAGAATCTCTGCATGAAGAAATGAAGAACTGAAATATAATTCTGATGATGTTGAAGTTGAACGATTATTGAATAATTGTTTCACAGTTCCATCAGTTGCTGCCCACGCCGCTCAGAAGAAAAATTCATGGTCGCCGACACGATCAGAATTCCTCGAAGATATTCAACATAGTTGTGTCGAATATGGACATGGCGGATTATGGAATACCAAATACGATCACCGTAAAGTTATATCGGTTGATATGGTTGCGTGTTATCCTGGAGTTTTCTTGGATAGGGAGACTGTTCTGAATATTTCAAAAGATTCGGACACCCGACACAGGAAATAACAAGAATTGCGATAAATGGACCATTACCTGATTTTGATTTAACCGGATTCGCTTGTGTAAAATCATTTAAGTTTTGTAATAGTCTTCATCCGATTGTTTATGCGCGGTTTGGTAGACATTTCTCAGAAACATATTGGGTTCCAATAGTACTATTACGATACATTCTTGATGCTGAAATCTTAATGCCGTTGAGTTTAAGTGAAGCTATTATATCATATCATCCGCAGAAACAAGTTTGGTTACCACAACAAAAGAAACATTCACCGACAGATCCAGATGAAGATTTGGATAAAATTGATTATGAAAATAAAGTTGCAAAAGATCTCGGTAGAAAAATAATTGGTCAATTTACTCAAGGTGGTTCGCATGATCATAAACGACATTGTACCAGATTAATCATGGATGATGCTGAGTTGGATTTTATAATTACTGACACAACGAACAAAGGAACATTTATAAGCAGAAGTAATGCTTATTCATCAGACGGAATTAAATTAGGTACAATCGTGAGTTATATCGATGGTGAGTCACCGCAATTTACTCATTTAAGATCTTCTATGCTCGCTTACGTTTCTATAAATTTATTATCGATGATAAATAGATTTCCTTGTGACGCTGTCGGAGTTGCTACGGATTCATTTGATATAAATAGCGCGTACGTGTATTTGGTAAAACCGTTACTCTGTAATGGTGAGTAGGGATCATGGAAAATAAAACACGAAAGTATACTTGACTATTCTGAATCAGCAGACGTTAATATCAAAGAAATATACTACGGTGATGACAATCAAATACCAGTATCAACATCACCATCTGTATTTGATCCCGTGGCCAGACATAAAACAGTTTATCTCAATGGACCTGGAGGTTCTGGTAAAACAACACGTGCCACTGAATTATTTCGGAGTTAAGATATGATTGTGTTGACACCTACACACAGACTAGCAAGAGAAATAAAACAACGAGGAGAAAAATCGTGTACATACCATAGTTTCTTCAGATGGTGTGGAGATACGTGGACACCTGAGCGAATGGGTGAGAAATATATTCCCAAAATCATCATCTGGGATGAAATTTGTACAGTATCGTTAGAAGCACTAAAAATATTTCTTAATTGGTTATTAACGAAAAATACTGCGGTAATTATGTGCGGCGATCATGGTCAACCACCACATTTCGTCGGTCAATCTCCACATGATTGGTTAAAATCATTTGTGGATTATTATGAAGAGATAACCGATGATCATAGTGCTATTGATGAACCTCTGAAAGAATTTAAAAGATTAATCAGACTACAACCAGATAGAATACAGTATGAAATAGCACGTGAAATAATTCCGGAAACTCCTGTGAACGATGTTTGGAATTTATGGAGACCAAATGATTTAATAGTTGCTAGTAGAAAGATAGTTCATGATGAATTGCAAGAGAAATTATTTCTGTTACATAAAGAAAAGTTTTCAAATCTACCTGTACCATTATGTCATCGCCCAGCCGATACTCGAGGACAGAATATTGAGGTTGAAATTCTAGGAACAAATGAAAAACAAAATCTTGTATTGAATGATATTGTTTTGGTTGATGTTGATGTTGTTGAGACCGCGTTGATCATGGATTAAACTCCATGGAAATTAGGATATTTATAACGATTCATTCGTCACAAGGACTAACTATTACTGATACAAATATCTGGATTGTCGATGATAGAATCGAATGGTCAAATTTAGTTTATCTCGCAGTGTCTCGAGTCAGATGAATATCTCAACTACACAGGGTTATTATGAATGCTACAGAAATGAATAATCAAACTGCTAGCGACAACAATGAAGTTGTTGTTGGCGTAATAAGAAAAAAACTATTTGGTTATAAGCAATGTGATACAAAAATTATCGCGATTTTGATATTGATACTGAATTAATTATGACACTAAAACAACGACAGAATAATCATTGTGCCAGTTGTAACTGTAATATGCTATGGGGATATTCGAGTATTAATCCAAGACAGTTCACCGTAGACAGAATTAATAGTGATCTTGGTCATACACGCAGCAGCAGGCAAGGTGAACAGACCACTTGTCTGAATCGTCATTTGTCTAAAAAACATAAGGTTCCTACAAAGGCTGAAAAAAAAAACAATGTCAATAATGTTAAACTGAAGCCTCTAACCGAGATTATTTCCATACGGTTGAAAACGGATAATAAATCGTTTGGGTTAGCTCATTTTTGTTATCCCATCGTTGACTCTTTGTTTTTATTTTATAGTGTGTTTCGTTTACTAGCCGGGTCACTCAATATTGGTTGTTCACCCTCCCTGCTGCTGTAAATTAAACAGCCCGTATAAATATTATCAATAATGAATATTGGAGAACCACACTCAGCTAGATTAGCTCGAGAGCGACTGGAGGCAATTAAAAAATATTTCCGTCGCTTTAGGTCCTCCTTCTTTTCCTTGAATATAACAATGACAACAAATCTTCGAATTTTTACCATTAATCCTGGCCCAATGGGGTCCTTTCACATAACAAAATCTCTGTCGCTTTAGGACCTCCTTCTTTTCCTTGAATATAACACTCACCCTAATCCTTTGAATTTAGAGTTTGTCACACTAATTCCCCACTAATCCGTGTGTCTCCACTTAACGCCTGAAAACTAGGAATAAACTAAGCAAATACATTAATTAACATAAAACTGTTTTTTTGGAGGGTTATAAATATTTTTTATATTTTTTTTGGTTTTTCTTTTTGTAACACCAACACCAACAATAAATAAATAATACTTATTCAACTTATCGATATACACCACAAATGTAATAACGCTACCATCCGCTAGTCACGAGGCCTTTCGGCGTATTGCCTTCGTCAGGTGACAAGTGCAAGTCTGAGGGGCTGTGTGTGCCGTTGGGGTATTTATATGATAAACTATTCCCTCCCCCCCCCCACCACCACAACCAATTTTGTCTTTACCATTTAACCTATTTAGGCCGGCTTCCTACTCATCGCTGGTTTGAGAAGAAGCGTGCCGACCGTGCTTTTCAATCAATTAATCAGCGCATGCTTTGTAGTCACGCGTGACAAAAGCGATTAGCGTGCCCATAGCCTGCTCATAATCGGTAGTGTAGTGGTTTGTTAGGAAAAATATGTTTAGTCTTTTTACTCATCAAATGAAGCCATATTGTTGGCAGTAATAATTCCTTTATTCCTAAGGAAACATTGCCAAAAGATGTTTGCTCCTGATGAGTTAGTTATTCTAAGTTGCGTTAATTAAAAACATATGTCAATTTTTGGAGGGTCTAAACCTGGTTGCCTCTAAACTTACTACTCAAAAAAAAGGGGGGGGGCTGGATTGATCGAGTTCCTACTCGTGTTAATCAGTTTCGGTCTACTTATAGATCAGAATCAAAATAATAATAATAATAATAATAATAATAATAATAATTATAGTAAAGTTCCTGTGGAACAAAAAGGAGGGAAATGCACTATCTTCAAATTATATTAATATCTTTTATGCAATCCATTACCCTATATGTTTTACATCACGCCGCCCCTGGATGGTAGCCAATAATACTATAACATATTATATGCGGATATTGTGTTTTACTAGAGAGAGTGGTCATAACCTTACATCCAACTCTAGGAGACTGCAATCAATCCAAAGTAGACCATAACTCGGAACGTGTTTTCTATCAAGTTGGATTTAACATAGGTGTAAGCATTTCAATTGTGAGATGGCTAGATCTCCAATTCGGAATAAAGGTTAGAACGCAAAACCCTGGCACTAGCAAGGTTAGGCAAAACGAAATATTAGGTAGGAATTACTAAGTTTCCTACGAGCATTGGCCTAGGGAGAATTACTTGCGTTCCTTATTTTATTCCTAATAAGTATATCACATAGGTTTTTATTTCTCCGGTATCCTGTCACAAGCTTGTACCGAAAGACACGTGGGTACTTGTCTTGAATTGAAGCGTACCCGTTTCTGATCCATTTAGCCACACGGGCTGCTTTGGAGTTAAAAGTGATGACAAACGGTATGATTTCCTCCGTTTCCTCTTGCAGATTCAGGCCCCAGGGGCTTAGAGTTTTCAATTTTTTAATCCAATAATTTTCTCTTTTAGTTAGATAATCCTTTTGCCCACCGATTCAATTGGAATGATGGCGCAGTCTTTCAAGGAATGGTCAGTACTGTTAAAATGATTTGCCACCGATTTATTTTCTTTGTGATTAATGTCGAATCTATGTCTGGTGAAGCGGTCTCTCAGTGTGAGAGTAGTCTGCCCAACATATTGTTTTCCACACTTTTTGCATGAGATCAGGTAAATAACGTTTCTCGAATTGCAGGACAAATTTTGTTTGATTGCGTAGGTCTGATGAGTGGCATGACTAGAAAAAGTTTTTGATTCTTCCAAAAAAGGGCACGTATTGCAACGTTTGCTGCGGCATGATTTAGCTGTTCCGAATGTATGTGTGTACGAATGACATTCCCTTATAGTGCTATTTTTAATTGTTCTGAGAAATCGATTGGAATAACCCCTTCCCCGAAGTGATCTAAATAGTGTATTTGTCGCTCTTTGAAAATCTTCCTGTCTAGTACAAAGTCTATGAAACCTAATAATTTGGGATTTTAGAATTCCACTGAAAGTGTGTTTTGGATGGAAGGAAGATTTATGTAGTAGTTGGTGCGTGTCCGTGGGTTTAAAAAAGACTTTAGTGTCTAAAAACCCCGTCTTCTCGAAATTGACCCCTTTTAAAACAGTGGTATCTAGAAAATCAATGGAATTTCCCTTTACAGTTGCCTTTAGTCTAATGGAGGGATGGAAATTATTTAAAATCTCGAAAAATCTATCAAACTCTTCCCTTGAAAAAGTCCAAATGAGGAAAATGTCGTCTAGGAATCTAAAGTAGGCCAAAGGATGAAACTGACATTTCTTAAAAACTTTTTTTTCCCAGTTTGCCATAAAGATATTAGCGTAGCTCGGGGCAAAATTTTTTGCCCATAGCTGTCCCTGAAATTTGTAAATACCAGTTACCATTGAATTCAAAATCGTTATTTTCTAAACCCAGTTTCAATAATTGCAAAATTTCAAGATCTGGCCTCTTCGGGTCAGGGTTACTCGTAAAGCAATTCTGCACCGCCTTCAAGCCCTCCTTGTTGTCAATATTTGTGTACATGCTTTCCACGTCCAGAGTAACGAGGAAGCTGTCTTTTGGAATTTTAATACTTCTAATCTTATCTAAAAAATCGTTCGTATCCCTGAGATAAGATGGATGTTTCGTTGCTAACGGCGCTAAAAACCAATCCACATAGTCGGATATTTTATAAGACTCACTCCCCACATCTGATACTATCGGCCTTCCAGGGGGAATTTGAAACGGGACAAACCACAATTCCGGGTCTTTATGTATTTTTAGTAAAGTGTAAATGTGCCTCGGTCTTGGATTCACTGGCGGTGTTAAGTACATCGCTTGCTTTTTGCTGATAAATCTATCCTTTACCAATCGATGAATCACTTCTGTTATAGTTATACTAGTCTGTGGGAAGATTGGATTGTCTATCTTTCTGTAATGCTTTTGGTTAGCTAATTGTTGTTCAATCTCTCTTATGTAGTCCACCTTATCCATAATCACAGTTGCCGAACTCTTATCTGATTTCCTAATCACAATGGTTTGGTCTTGTTTAATGGTTGTTATCGCATTGACTTCTTCCTTGCTGAGATTCGGTCTTTCTTGTTCAAATCGTAATTTGGAGATTTGTGCCATCACCTTATCGGTTATTTGTCTAATGCTTGAAGGAAATGTTGAGGGTGGCGGACACCAAGTACTTTTATCTCCAAAAGGTTCCTTTCTCGTGTTACCCTCCGAACGGAAAAAATTTGTAATCATTAATTTTCTGGTAAATTCTCTAACCGGTTCTTTTAGCGTCGAAACATCCACATATCTCGGTGCGGGAACAAATTTCAACCCCTTGTTTAGCAGATCATATTCACCCTGCATAAGTTTCCTACCGCTAAGGTTAATGACCGTTCTCCCTAGTTGTTGTCTTACATACGTTCGTTTATCGTCTTGTCCTTGGGAAAACCCAGTTTACCCGAGTCTATTTGTTCTAGCCAATCATTCAAAATCCCATTAGCTGAACGAGGAGACCAGTGGATCCCGTCTTGATGAAACGTAACCTCGTTCGCCATCCCTGTATTGAGAACCCTAACTCCATTCATTTGCATTTTGAGAGACATTCATTTAGTTTTTTAATGTTCCAAGCTTCCTTGGAATTTCTTACCTGAAGATTCTCCGAGATGGGTATTTTGGCCACACAGATTACGGAATTTGGAAACTTTTCCCTTGCAACCTTTAGTAATTGCCGCATTTCCTGTCAGGTCTTATTTGTATTCATATTCCCCCTGTTATTAATTCCTACATTTACGATAATTCTTTGAGGTTTTCCTTCGTATCTGTAATTTTGGAGCAGTTGAATTACATGCGAAATGTTCGCCCCCGGGAACGCCTCTACTTGTATCTGTTTATCAGTAACATTGGTTATTCGGGCGAGGTTTGAATCCCCGATCACCAAGGTTGGAAAGGTAATTTTCGGGATTGCCCAATCCGCTTTTTGGCCATTGTGCCTGGTAATATACCCCGGTTTCTTGGAGCATTTCACCATCGCCGCATAGCTTTGGTTGGGGATCGTGGGTGATCCCGGAGGTGAGTTTCTCGGTGAAAGGGAGCGGCGAACCGGGGAAGGTGACCTTGACCTTAGTCCAGAAATTAAAGACGGGATGGATGGAACAGACATACATTTAAACATGTTTTGCAGCGGCTTCACAGAGGGCATAACATTCAAGTTTTTTGCAGGACCTTTAGTTGATGCAGCAAACTTTTCGCCTAGCGACTTCCGTGCCTTGTCTGGTGTGGGACCGCCTTGTCTTTGTCGTTTTGGGGTCTCTGGGGTCCCACTAACGGGAGAGTGTGACATGCGCCGCTTGGAAGGTGTTCTAATCGGCTGTGTGTCATGTGGCTGAATAGGTAGAAAGCGATTGTTGAGCGTAATCGCCACTACCGTAGGTTCCAATGGATGCTTTCTCGGGCTGGGTCTTTTGGGGCTTTTGTAAGTCCAGCCTGGTTCATTTGTCCGATTGGTAGGTGCCTGGGGAATTGATGTCGAGTTTGAAGTCGAAGGTTTTTTATTAATTTGTTGTTTAGCATTCCCCGACGAATGTGTCTTCACGATTGATTGGAATTCCTGGATAGTTTCCAGTTTAAGTTTTCTCCTCAAATTCTTTTTCGCCCAGTCAAGTGCCTGGTGCGACAGAGTCTTAATCGTCCAGTCGGCAAAGCTGTAGCCAACAATCCTCCCCATTACTTCCGAAATTCGTTCTCGATAATGTTCCGACAAAGTCTGAGCGACTTTGGTTGCCCATATTCTATTTAAGTTTTGCAATTTAGAGACGATACTGGGGTTCGATTGGGCCGGTTTAAGAAACCTGTCCATATAGGAAACCTGTCTTTCAAATCCTTTGGTCCTGTGTTCGCCCTTTGCTTGCTGTCTTAAAACGTTCAAATGATGTAGAGCCTGAATAATTTGATAAGATAACTTTATAAATTCAACATTCGGATTTCTAGGCCTCCGAAAGTTGTTTCCCTTACGACCTCGGCCCTGACCGTTTGCCATTGTCGTGAAAATTGCTCGCTCCTTTGTACTGAAATGAAATATTCCAAGAATTTTACTTTACATGTAAAATTTATTAAATAAAAATGTTGCAGATTTAGCAAATATCGTGATAAAGAAACAATGTGAAAATATCAAAAGTGTGCGAACATATGAAAAAAGGTGTGAAAATATGAAAAGGAAAAACAAATATGAAAAGGAGAAACAAATAATTGCAATACTTATCTTTTTCTTCGTGATGTGATCCTCCCTTCAATCCACGTGGGGGGGGGGGGAATGTTTGAACGAGTCCTTGTGTACGTTAAATCCTTGACGGAATCACTGAGGATAGTCGAGTTTTCACTAAATCAAAAAGTGTATCCTTTATCACTAATCCTCACCACATGGGGTCCTTTCACATGAAAAAAGTATCCTCCGTCGCTTTAGGTCCTCCTTCTTTTCCTTGAATATAACAATGACAACAAATCTTCGAATTTTTACCATTAATCCTGGCCCAATGGGGTCCTTTCACATAACAAAATCTCTGTCGCTTTAGGACCTCCTTCTTTTCCTTGAATATAACACTCACCCTAATCCTTTGAATTTAGAGTTTGTCACACTAATTCCCCACTAATCCGTGTGTCTCTACTTAACGCCTGAAAACTAGGAATAAACTAAGCAAATACATTAATTAACATAAAACTAGGAATTGGTTAGGGTTAGGGTTAGGGTTAGGGTTAGGTTAGGGTTAGGGTTAGGGTTAGGGTTAGGGTTAGGGTTAGGGTTGGGTTAGGGTTAGGGTTAGGCAAAACGAAATATTAGGTAGGAATTACTAAGTTTCCTACGAGCATTGGCCTAGGGAGAATTACTTGCGTTCCTTATTTTATTCCTAATAAGTATATCACATAGGTTTTTATTTTTCCGGTATCCTGTCACAAGCTTGTACCGAAAGACACGTGGGTACTTGTCTTGAATTGAAGCGTACCCGTTTCTGATCCATTTAGCCACACGGGCTGCTTTGGAGTTAAAAGTGATGACAAACGGTATGATTTCCTCCGTTTCCTCTTGCAGATTCAGGCCCCAGGGGCTTAGAGTTTTCAATTTTTTAATCCAATAATTTTCTCTTTTAGTTAGATAATCCTTTTTGCCCACCGATTCAATTGGAATGATGGCGCAGTCTTTCAAGGAATGGTCAGTACTGTTAAAATGATTTGCCACCGATTTATTTTCTTTGTGATTAATGTCGAATCTATGTCTGGTGAAGCGGTCTCTCAGTGTGAGAGTAGTCTGCCCAACATATTGTTTTCCACACTTTTTGCATGAGATCAGGTAAATAACGTTTCTCGAATTGCAGGATAAATTTTGTTTGATTGCGTAGGTCTGATGAGTGGCATGACTAGAAAAAGTTTTTGATTCTTCCAAAAAAGGGCACGTATTGCAACGTTTGCTGCGGCATGATTTAGCTGTTCCGAATGTATGTGTGTACGAATGACATTCCCTTATAGTGCTATTTTTAATTGTTCTGAGAAATCGATTGGAATAACCCCTTCCCCGAAGTGATCTAAATAGTGTATTTGTCGCTCTTTGAAAATCTTCCTGTCTAGTACAAAGTCTATGAAACCTAATAATTTGGGATTTTAGAATTCCACTGAAAGTGTGTTTTGGATGGAAGGAAGATTTATGTAGTAGTTGGTGCGTGTCCGTGGGTTTAAAAAAGACTTTAGTGTCTAAAAACCCCGTCTTCTCGAAATTGACCCCTTTAAAAACAGTGGTATCTAGAAAATCAATGGAATTTTCCTTTACAGTTGCCTTTAGTCTAATGGAGGGATGGAAATTATTTAAAATCTCGAAAAATCTATCAAACTCTTCCCTTGAAAAAGTCCAAATGAGGAAAATGTCGTCTAGGAATCTAAAGTAGACCAAAGGGTGAAACTGACATTTCTTAAAAACTTTTTTTTCCCAGTTTGCCATAAAGATATTAGCGTAGCTCGGGGCAAATTTTTTGCCCATAGCTGTCCCTGAAATTTGTAAATACCAGTTACCTTTGAATTCAAAATCGTTATTTTCTAAACCCAGTTTCAATAATTGCAAAATTTCAAGATCTGGCCTCTTCGGGTCAGGGTTACTCGTAAAGCAATTCTGCACCGCCTTCAAGCCCTCCTTGTTGTCAATATTTGTGTACATGCTTTCCACGTCCAGAGTAACGAGGAAGCTGTCTTTTGGAATTTTGATACTTCTAATCTTATCTAAAAAATCGTTCGTATCCCTGAGATAAGATGGATGTTTCGTTGCTAACGGCGCTAAAAACCAATCCACATAGTCGGATATTTTATAAGACTCACTCCCCACATCTGATACTATCGGCCTTCCAGGGGGAATTTGAAACGGGACAAACCACAATTCCGGGTCTTTATGTATTTTTGGTAAAGTGTAAATGTGCCTCGGTCTTGGATTCACTGGCGGTGTTAAGTACATCGCTTGCTTTTTGCTGATAAATCTATCCTTTACCAATCGATGAATCACTTCTGTTATAGTTATACTAGTCTGTGGGAAGATTGGATTGTCTATCTTTCTGTAATGCTTTTGGTTAGCTAATTGTTGTTCAATCTCTCTTATGTAGTCAACCTTATCCATAATCACAGTTGCCGAACTCTTATCTGATTTCCTAATCACAATGGTTTGGTCTTGTTTAATAGTTGTTATCGCATTGACTTCTTCCTTGCTGAGATTCGGTCTTTCTTGTTCAAATCGTAATTTGGAGATTTGTGCCATCACCTTATCGGTTATTTGTCTAATGCTTGAAGGAAATGTTGAGGGTGGGGGACACCAAGTACTTTTATCTACAAAAGGTTCCTTTCTCGTGTTACCCTCCGAACGGAAAAAGTTTGTAATCATTAATTTTCTGGTAAATTCTCTAACCGGTTCTTTTAGCGTCGAAACATCCACATATCTCGGTGCGGGAACAAATTTCAACCCCTTGTTTAGCAGATCATATTCACCCTGCGTAAGTTTCCTACCGCTAAGGTTAATGACCGTTCTCCCTAGTTGTTGTCTTACATACGTTCGTTTATCGTCTTGTCCTTGGGGAAAACCCAGTTTACCCGAGTCTATTTGTTCTAGCCAATCATTCAAAATCCCATTAGCTGAACGAGGAGACCAGTGGATCCCGTCTTGATGAAACGTAACCTCGTTCGCCATCCCTGTATTGAGAACCCTAACTCCATTCATTTGCATTTTTGAGAGACATTCATTTAGTTTTTTAATGTTCCAAGCTTCCTTGGAGTTTCTTACCTGAAGATTCTCCGAGATGGGTATTTTGGCCACACAGATTACGGAATTTGGAAACTTTTCCCTTGCAACCTTTAGTAATTGCCGCATTTCCTGACAGGTCTTATTTGTATTCATATTCCCCCTGTTATTGATTCCTACATTTACGATAATTCTTTGAGGTTTTCCTTCGTATCTGTAATTTTGGAGCAGTTGAATTACATGCGAAATGTTTGCCCCCAGGAACGCCTCTACTTGTATCTGTTTATCAGTAACATTGGTTATTCGGGCGAGGTTTGAATCCCCGATCACCAAGGTTGGAAAGGTAATGTTCGGGATTGACCAATCCGCTTTTTGGCCATTGTGCCTGGTAATATGCCCCGGTTTCTTGGAGCATTTCACCATCGCCGCATAGCTTTGGTTGGGGATCGTGGGTGATCCCGGAGGTGAGGTTCTCGGTGAAAGGGGGCGGCGAACCGGGGAAGGTGACCTTGACCTTAGTCCAGAAAT